>WYDI02017779.1:0-14640 GCA_009867235.2 Psittacus erithacus | reverse complement strand
TCCCTTATCATTATTATTATTGGTGGTAGCAGCAGTGGTTTGTGTCATACCTTAGTTACTGGGCTGTTCTTATCTCAACCTGTGGGAGGTACATTCTTTCAGTTCTCCTCCCCATCCCTCTGGGAGCGGAGGGAAGAAGGATGGGGAGTGATAGAGCAGCTGCGTGGTCCTGAGTTACTGGCCAGGCTTAAACCATGGCAGTGAGCAAGGCTGGGAAATTGATTCCTCAGTCTTTGTATACCTCTTTTGAGGTTTTCACCTACAATGCTATTTAGTGGCAGTCAGCAAAATAAGGAATGGCCACCTCAAAACCAAGAATGACAGTAAGGCTTTCTTATGTGAGCTACAGAACAGTAATAAACGGAAAGTAACTTTATCCCTTATGAAGGAGATATATATGCTTAGATATTGTTTCCTATTGTCCTGTTTTCAGCTAGGATAGTTTCCTTCTCCACTTAGTAGCTGCTATAGTGCTGTGTTTTGGATTTAGGATGAGAATAATAATGCTGATAACACACTAATGTTTCATCTCCTGCTAAGCAGGGCTTACACTAAGTCAAGGACTTGCAGCTACTCATGCTGCCCAGCAAGCAGGCCAAGGGGGCATGAGGAGCTGGGAGGGGACACAGCCAGTACGACTGACCCCAAGGGATATCCTGTGTCTATGGTGTTGTGCTGAACAGTAAAACAAAGGGGAATTGGCTGAGGGTGGTGGATGCTGCTCAAGGACTTGCTGGGCATCAGTCAGCAGGTGGTGAGCAGCTGCATTGTGCATCACTTGTTTCGTGTATTCTTCTATCATTGTTATTATTTTCCCTTCCTTTTCTGTCCTACTAAATTGTCTGTATCTCAGCTCACGAGTTTTACCTCTTTTCTGATTCTCCCCTTCATCCCACTGGAGGGAGCAAGCAAAGGGCTGCATGGTGTTTCCCTGCCTGCTCAGTTAAACCACAACACCTATACAGCCTTTCTACCCTTCCTATAGAGCTGTTATAAAGGACAGCAATATCTTCCCTGTGTATCTATGTATATATGTCTGGTTAGTAAATTAAATTGTTGAACTTTTCCTAAAAGCTGTTGTACCTACCCTAAAGGAATTACAGCAAGAGAAAACTAGTCAGCATTTTGAATCCTCTGAAGTTCTGGTGTGTTTTCTATCAAAGGTCACTGAAAACAGCATCTACATAAGGTTAGATACAAAGGCATGAATTTGAAATTTATATTTGATTACAAAGGCCTCTGAATGCTGAACAAGTTTGGAAGTTTCTAATTAGATGTCAATGATCTCATAACTTGTCATATTCAGTAAATGCATAATTAGAACTCCCCCACATCTTTACACATAAATTACACTGTGTGCTAACAAAGAGAAACTCCCAGTGAGGTATGCTTCAGATTGTAGAGTTGCTTTCATCATATACCTTTGACTTCTCGACGGCATATTTTCCACTTGCTGCTTACTGATAAGGGTAATTGAAAGCAAGAAAGCAAAATACTGCTTTGGGAAACCAAATACACTACAGATTACCTAACCTTCTTCTGCTTAAGGTAGAGCAGATGATTAGTTTGGTTCACAGGCTTACAATACTTCTTCCCAAAGACAAAAAAGTCCCTGCCTTTCAAGAGCTCTCCATGGCTGAAGTCAATCATCTGGTTGGACTGTTAGGTTGGACTGTGAGAATTATGACTGCCACACCACCACAGAACATGCCCTGGAGATTTCTTTTGGAATTGTATAAATGTATGCAAATGGAGGAAAAAAGCATGTGGAAAAGCCCTTTCCATATACTTATGTTCAACATGCTTTTTTCCTAAACATAGCAGTGTCTGCTTTAAGATAAAAAGCCTCTTCAGCATTGCCATCTAAGCACAACATATGCCAGAGACATCTCTACCAGCTATCATACTCTGAATGATCTTTGCAGAAAGGCCCAGCTGAAAGCCTTCATACTACAATTGATGAAGCTTGTCAATGAGCTAGAAATTGCAGAAATCTTTACAAAGCTCTATTCAACATTCGTCTCAAGAAAAGTAGATCTGATAATTCACCTCCAGCAGATAGCAATTTTAGTAAACATTTCCTTTTCTTTCCATTCCAGGTGTTATAATACAACTAAAGAAATCTGGATGATTGAGTTGTGGAACAAAAGCATTTGTTCAAAAGACTGAAATCCACAGTCAAAACAAGGCACAGATTTTTAAAGCAACAGGAATTATTAACATTTCTCTGTTGCAGGGTACATCCCAATCATACACAGAATTGTACAAGCTTTGTTCCTATTTAAGAAAACCTATTTTTCACCACAACTGTGCATGTAAGCATTTCTTTTTGTGCCAATAGCAAATGTACTCTCAGTCTTCATGCAAGGCTATCCAGCTGTAGGCTGACAAAAGAAAAGAAGGCAGCACCTCTGGGGGGTAACGTGTATGTATGGTTTCAGACAGCACAGCAGAATTATTTCATAGAATCACAGAATCGTAGAGCAGTTAGGATTGGAAAGGCCCTCGAGATCATCTAGTTCCAACCCCTCTGCCATGGGCAGGGACACCTCACCCTGGACCATGTTGGCAAAAAAGATTTGCACAAAATCTTTTCAAGTTCTGTGTCTATCAGAGTATTTATCAAAGACACAAACATTGCACCGTCACTTTCAGACCTCTACATCTTTTACCTAGTGGAAGATTCTGGGAGGACCACTGGCAGTAGGCTGTTTCCTATCTTAGGAAAAATGTGATTTGCCAAGTATTTTTTACAACAATTTTTAAAATTTGCGCAACAAACACTTTTTTTAATTATTTTGTTTCAGTAAATCACTGAGCAGGTTTTCAGTTCAAACTGCTGGTTTCTGGCATCCAAATCCCATTTAATTTTTGTAGTCAAAGCAGAACTTTTTGGGGAGAAGTCTCAGAAAACAATGTTACCCAACATGAAAACCTGAGCTACTGAGCTACATCCTCACACAACTGCCAGCCTCAGCCACACCTGAAAACCTTTTGTAGTCTCAGTGTTCAGCTGTAAATACCAGAAGAGCTGCACAGTGTCAGAATAATGCCTTTTAAGATGGTCAGTAACTACAATAACCAAGTAATGCTTTCGAGCAATGGAACAGGAATTAAAGTGATTAACTGCAGGCTGTTCTGTTGGCTGACTACAAAGTTTGCTAGCTTTTGTCCTACAATATAGTATCTCCGATTCTTTAAGATTGGTTATTTTTACATTGCAAGGAGAGAGAAGAAAACGGTCTGTGTACATTCTGGAAAGCAAAGGGGGCACTTCTGAAAGCAAATACTGGCATTGAGATCAAATGTTTCAAAAATATTTACACATTTTTGCTTTCACATACCCATCTTCAGACATTGTGGCTTTCAATTGAAGAGGCTGACCTGTGATACCACTGAGTTCACTGAGAATTACAGGGCAAGAACTCAGGGAAAAGTAATTTGGGCAACCATCCATTAGGATGAACCTAATCACTGCCCTTCAAATAGCTTCCTCCTCTGTATATACAAGAACTATCAGAAGTGGATATGGAAAAAAAGCAGCCTAATGGATGCACCAGAACACAACCTGGAAGTTCACTTGTAATCCAGTTTAAAGACTGCTTATGATTGTAACTAAGTTGCAGAATTCCTGGGAAGTCTTACTGCCTTGAATTCTGGGAAAATGAGGCTAGAATAATATTGCAAGGCCTTGTTTTGGTATTATCTCACTGATTTGAGCTATATTTTAAATAATGACAATTTCTCTTGGCTTCTTGGACACTAAAATCAAACTGGGTTACTTTCTTTGACATAACAATTACATGAAACAGATTAAGGTGGCCATATTAACTTGTTTCAGACACACTAATAAATTTGTTAGATTCTACTTGCCTATACTAGATCATCATCCAATTAACTATGGTTCTATAATGTTCCTCATTGACTGAAATCTCTTACACCAATCAATGTACACGTTTTTCTTTTGTAAAATACAAATGAAATTATGTTATTTTTAGAGTCTGCTCCAGTTTTCACACCAACAGTGGTTGCAAATACAGTAAGCAAGAGCATAATACTGTATGTTAAACTTACTTTCTATGCGACACATTAAATCCTGGTATCCTGTGGAGACATAATCACATTAGAGCTCTAAGCATATGTAATGCTTCTATTTATCAACATGTTGGAGAAAAGGAAGCAACCTTAGCTTATCAACATCATTTCATATTCATATACCAGCTAGAGAACTATGTCACATGGGGACTGGTGATACTGTCCTTCATGTTGCTGTTCAGTAAAATATTCATATGCATACAAGCGTCAAGCAAGTGAAGAGTTTGCCAGTAATTTCATTCTGCTGAATTTATCACAAACAAACAAAAACCAAGCAAACAAAAATCCTAAGACTCTCAGGCTCCAAGAGTCATATTCCTGTCCGTTGTAAATGATGATAAAACTTTGATTCCAGACTCACATACTCTGTGACAAGTCCTTCAGTAGGCAAGGGATTGTAAGGGGTAACAAGTACCAAGGAAAGGTTTTATGAAAGCCCTTCAGCAGGTGGAGCAGAAGTGCCCAGGATTGTGTCTTCCCATGGTCTAGCAATAAGGGATAAAGCAGCAGATGAATGTCAATAATATGCTTTGTTAAACAGCTACTGGACTGGGAAGCCCCTGAAAAGGCTGAATTAACACATGAATGAAAGCCCCATGTGCCACAATTGCACAATTATATCAAGGACTGTGGTCTACTGTGTGTCCTCTTTGAACCTCTATGAACTGTTCATGATATGTTAATGTGTTCAGAAACATTAATGTGCAAGTACAGAAGTATTCTGGAGGCAACAGAACATTCCCTAATATTCCTACAAAATTACTATAAAATGCTTACTTGTGCATATTCTTTTCTGCAAAGATATCAGAAACATGATTTCACTTTGTCACATACAGACAAGCGCTGAAACAGACAGCATTTTATTTTGAAAGGGACCTCTGAAGGTCATCTGTCCAAACACTGATCAAAGCATGCACTTAAGCTGAAAGAAGCATATAACCTCTTCTTCCCTTGACACCAAGCATAAAATATTAATGAAAAATAAAGCCTTATTTTGGCATCCTCAGATTGCAGCCCTACTTACTGTGCCATTTTTGTTAAAGAAAACACAGTGATATTAAAACGCTCACTGAACTGGTTTCATGGTCTGGGTTGCCACTTGCTTATTGGTCTTCAAGTTAGCAAACTGAAAAAAAAGGTCACACAACCAACAGAAGTCCTGACATTTACAGCAACCTGGAATTTTACTCTAAAGATTCCATTCCACTTGAAAATAGAGCCTTAAGTCCTTTGTAGCAAATGGGGACAGGGTTATTTTGAAAGAATCTACTTGTTAGCAAGTTATTTTTATTCATATCATTTAAACCTATCTGTCTCATTTGTTCTCAGAGAATGCCAGTCTGATCTACTGATCAGAGCTTTCTATATCCATGATTTTCAACTTCTAGAATGCATGAACCCATGCATTACAAAAGGAGATGTGTTTTTGTATTTCAGCTCCTAGAAGCCCGTTATTGCAGACATACACAGTTTTGGCTACCAAATGTTTTTATCAAGATGGAAAAACCCCATTTATATCTATTAAGGCATTACAGCTAGAACCAGATTCCATTGAAGAATTTATGTAAGAAATTCTGACTTGCTTTCTTCTCTAATAAATTTATCAGAAACCAAAGATACATGTACGAAAAGAGAAATTAAAGAGCTCTGGGGTGTTTTTTCTTATTTATGTGTTTGCTTGTTTCACATGAACTACAAAGTCATGGAGAAGTAAGCCGCTGGAAAACTGCATTGCTCTACAGTGTGTCTGCCCACAGGTAGGGTACTGCTAATACTCCCTAATATCAACCCAAATTTATAGCTAAGGTTCCAAGATCTTGCTCCTTGACACACTCTTCACGGGGTAATTTTCAGTTGTGGAGATGTAAACCAAAACAAGGTATTTTGAATACCATACTCTATATGAAGAAACAATGTTAGCCAAGTACGTTACCAAGGTGTAGGTTATAAAAGAAAAAATATAAAGCTTTTTTTTTTTATATACATATGTCTAACCAATATACACATGCCAAGACATGTTCTTTCGGAGGAACTTCCTTAACATATTTCTTTAAAAAAATAAAAGCTGAGATTCCTACTGAATTATTACTAAGTTTCTGATATGGCTGAAAATAACCTAAAATAACCAAGGTCATCTGCCTGCAGCATATTAGCACATATCCCCCAAAATAAAGAAAACATTCTTTGACATGTTGAGTTTGACATGATTTTGGGGACCTGACTCATTTTTACACGTTTGGGTTTGGCAATGTCAAGTAATTTGCTTGCCAACACTCAAACACACCATGTCAAATTTAAGAGAAGCAAGAAATTTCTTCTCATACGCAATAATTTTCTAGTTCAATAAACATTTCTCACCTGCTGGATTTTCTGTCAAGGCCTATCATACACTTATTCTAATTACATACTACTAATTGTATTTTTTTACTTCCTCTCACTTCTTTCTGAAATCTGGCATGATCGATAAACTCTGCACACCTGTTTTACTCAAGTCTTAACTCCAGAGATGCTTTCTAGTTGCTCTTACAGTACCACCATGCTTCTCTCGTAAGATAAGCATCAGCTGAATATTGGTTAAGATTTCCTCTGCCTAATCAAATTTAGTATCCTGAGTGTTTGAAAGCAAATTACTTGATGTTGCCAATGAAGCCATTAAAGGTCTTGTAAATAACTGCATTGTTTTCAGGAACTTCAGACTAGGATGATGGTCCTGAAGATGAGTGTGAAGACCACTTCAGGCATGTATGTATGTTTTGGAGCTACTAGTGCTGCTAAGTACCAATAACTATCAGCTATAGGGCTAGGCAGTGACTTAACTGATCCTTTCTTAAAAGTCAATGATGCACTATATTCTAAGCAAGCTCTGAAACAGGTGTCTATTAGACAGTGATATGAATGTTAAGATAATAATGGAGTGGTGTTTCTCTCAAAACAGGAGGCTTGAAAAGAGTTGCGTTTGTCATTATACCCATGTGGAAAAAGTAATCCGGTGTGTAGCAGTGTATACAGAAGATGTCATATCAGTGCAGGCCTTTGAAAATGCCTTCACTACAAACGGGTAACCAAGGCATCCATGTCCTTTGGGAGGCCTCTCCCAACAACATAAATATCCGTACTGGAAATTCTTGAAATTTGTAGCAAATCTATCACTGCAGTTCTTGCTGCATTTACCACATGTGAATTTCAACTCACATCAGAAAAATCTCGGTTATAAGAGAATTATTACTTTTTCCTCTTCTCTCTGTCCTGAATTTCACTAGATTTCTTTTAAGACAATGTTCTTGCTCTGGGCGGTAGAACTCTAGTGCCATCGCAGAATTATTCCAAGTCAAGGACTTCTGTCTGTTTGAAGGCTCTTATCACCTTCTTAAGACCACAAGCTGCAGGGGACAACTGTCAGGCTTTGGATTAATAATTTACAGTACACCAGATTCCAGTGACCATATGATACTGATGTTTTCAGCTGATTTCAGCTGCACTAGTGTGCTATCAGTGTGCTTTATCTGTCTTCACACTTTCTGGATGGTGAAAGTTCTTTTCTTTAAGATTATATTGGGTTGATACTGACTGTATCCTACACTTCTAGATAATTCTTTTCAATAACAGAAATAATTAACAACATCTGGAACACATATGCATTACAAGTTTGTAAGGTTATCCTAGCAAATAATAGATACGAAAAATTATAGTCTACACAATTCTATGGACCTTTCATTGACTGTTTCTGTATTTCATCCATGTATGACTTTGGATACTGTTTTCTAATACAAAGAACACTGAGTTGGAATGAAGGCAAAACCCATAATTTGTGTTATGGCAGAAGCTAACATATCTGGAGGGAATTCTTTGAGGATACTTCCCTGGAAGAAGCTATTTGGAAAATGCAGCATTGGGAAGGCATCAAACCAGAACTGTCACAGCAATCAGATTCTACAGAAGGCTCCGGCCAGAAAACATCCCTTGTCAGTTATAACATTAGCTTATTCTTTCTCTTCATTGGCATAATATAATAAATATGCAAATTTAGTAGTTGTTAATGACAGCAGTTATTTCCCACTTTTGCTTTAAAACCCAACGGGAAAGAGCTACTGCTATATATGTATCTGTTGTGTATCAAGTACATAAGACCCAGCAGAATATTACAAATAGTCTGATTTTCCCGAACTTCTTCATCTGGTTATGAATTTGTTTCTTATAAATGTGTACCAGACCAGTGTCATGGGATTCTTAACTTAAGCACAGCAATAGCAGCAAAACCCAGAATCTGCTTCTCTTCTGCAGGACTCCCCGAGGAACTATATCTGATGACTCACTTTACTACTTGTTTATAGTGTTTGCATGCATGGAGCTGTGGGAAATGATAAAAGTTGGTACCTGGGGGTAAAGGAAGAAGAAAATAGAAAGATGACTGATCAAAGCAAATCTTTCTGCCTGACTGATTATAAAAGGAAAAGAAACAACAACAACAAAGTTCTAGGTCACTTGCTGCAACATTTCTGAAGAGTGACTGGCTGAATGTTCGTCATGTGGTAAAACAGTTTGCCCCAGGAGTAGGCACTAGACTGTATCATCTTTCACACACAGGCTCCCAGGTCAAACCCCAGTCACCCCATATGCAACAGTCAAAACAGATGCAGGTGCTCCCTTTCCATCTCAAAGGAGAAAATGTCAATGTGACGCCTGCAGGTAATGCAAAGATCAGAATGGAATGATTCTCACATCCTCACACTGAGGCAGAGTTTGCTTCGCTATTATAGGCATACCCGGCTACATGTCAAAGATGCTTCCCAAGATAACACAACAGTTAGAGACTGAATAAACAGTGAAACCATTTTCCCCATAAGAATTCATGTACCAGAGGGGGACAGCATGCAGACGCTTAAGAAAAACATCAGGACAATACAGTACAGCATAAGATTCTCCCATTCAAATCCTAATACAAGTGCCATGAGGAATGAGGTCAGCGCACAAATGGAAAACTAGACTACAGGGATGCTACTACATAGTCAACCAAAAGCCCCTGTGCATTTTTACTATTGGTGTTATAATCAACAACAGAACTCCCAAGGAATGGCCAGAGAAATGACAAACAGGAAAGTGCTGTTGTCTCTCTTCTGCACTGCAGGGTTTCATTTTCCCCAGGCAGTGGATCTATGCAACCAAATTAATTTAACATACTCACCAAACATGTATTGAAGCTGCATAAAAGAAATGTATCTTGCAGGAACATTTTCCCAGTACACTCCACCACATACATATTACAAGATGCAAAGTCTGAAAGGTCTATCACAGGCAGCAAACAGTTTCGAAAGTGTAAGACAAGAAACATCACAGGATAACCAGACCTAATCAGATTTCTGTATAGCGAACAAACTCTGGGGAAAAGCCTATCAAAAAGCAATTCTCATCATTATTTTTTTTTAACTGAAGGGCAATTTCTTGAGGGAGGAACCCTCCTAATGTTTGTTACTTCATCTTAGAAGAAATTTGTAAGAGAACATGAAATGTAAGTCTTGAGGATGAGACTCTTAAAAAAACAAAACCAGGAAAACCCAAGTAAGATCTATATTAATTTACAATGCATTTAAACAATATAAAGCAACTTAAGAACACATCAAGAATCTCCTTGGCCCTACACTGGCCTGAGAACAACAGAAACTGCAAAACCTCATATCAACATTTTGTTGTTACAATGTGTGTGTTGGATGAAAACATTTTACAGTATAAGTGCTACACAGATGAATAAGCAAATCCCATTTGATAACTTAGTAGACTACACTACAAAGCGAGACAGTTCATTTTTGTCAGAGGGGCAGCTTATGACAAAAGGGAGGCTTATTTCTTTTCATCCCTAGTATGCAATCGCCAAAAAGACCACTCAGCTGAATACCACTTTGAATTAATATCTATAATGATAAATAACTGTTTTAATAAAATGTTTTATAGCAAACTGTAAATCCATTTTCCCTTTTTCTTAAATGTCTTAATGCTAATTATGACACAGATGTGATATTTCCATTCCTTTGTGGGCTATATACTTACTCTTTATATGCAAATATAAAAGATTGAGGGGTCACAAATCTTACTGTTAATTTGAATCCAGCAAGTGTCATAAAAAGCAAGACAGATGGAAAGGTGAAAAAATATGAGGTAATAGAGATTTACATTCCATAATACATTCAAACAGACAAGAAGGGGATTAAATGTACATTTGGGAAATCTGGATATTTTATTTTCTTCTGTTTTTAATTCCACCTCCCAAGAAGCCAGAGTGTGCATCACATATTCTCCCTTTATAATTTTTGTTTGCCATTTCCAGTTTAATATTTAGTTTGCCATTTACTGTTGAAAAACAATCAGAGTTAATGGCAAGCCTGCTACCCAGCGCAGTTCATAGTTTAGCAAAACTAATCTTTGGAAGTGTGCATACAGATTTTTTTTAAGAAAAACCAAACCATATAAAGACCCAAACTTCTTATATAAAAAATAATACAGGAAAATTTCTGTTTTGCAGCTTTAGGATCAAATAATCTACCTAAACAAGGTCTCCATTATCAACAGTGACAGAATTAAATCAGGTATTCCAGAACTGATAGGAAAATATTCCTAGTGTAAGAAAAGACTTTGATGTTCCATTTCTACAGAAATTTTATTGCAGTTTGTGGTCTCTGTGGTCTACTTATACCTTTTTTCTGACAGTAACTGACATGGGGCAGCAGGTTTTCTCCTGTTTATGCCCTACCTGTTTAAAATTCAGGCTAGGTAACTTTAGAATCAATGTGAGAAGTCACTCTTGAAGGTATGAAATCATACAAACCTGGGGTCCGGGCAATGATCCCAAATAGTGCTGTTGACTCAACAACATGGGAAACATCCATTAAGAGGCTGTGATGCCTGCCTGAATGTTTTACAGCACTGCTCTCCTTCCTTCCCACTGCAGCCAAAAGATCAACTTGTGTGCTTTCATGAAGAAAAGAAAATGACACTTCATTTTTAAAAACTAAAGAAACATCCCCAGGCTCCATGAGAAACAGAAAAGTGGATTTTCTATGTATAGAAGGTGTAGAAATAAGAGGTGGAGCTGTGTCTTCTACAGAATGTCTCTAATTCAGTGGTACAGAAGGAAAACCAGAGTGGAAAATTACCCTTTTCATGGTCCTTATAGGAAAGGCAACACCTTTGTGTTCACATAGGACAATAAGGAAGAAAATATACAGTCCTGGGTTATTGTTAAGAAGAGAGGACACAGCAATCCAAAGGTGGCAGTGATGCAGCCAGTAAAATGCACAGAACCTCTTGTAATGCCAGGAAAGAATGTTACTCCCAGGAAAGGCTGTTTATACCCTGGCAGTGGGCTTGGCACCTTCAATGTACACTCTGTTTGCACAATGCCTCTCTGGGTCTGTCTCCAGACATTTTCACTCTCCGAGCTGCGCTCTGGGTAGCCTGAGACAGCTCCCAGTTAGATATTAAGCTCTTATCTACCTTTCTTCTTCTATTTAACCTTTTCATCCTCTACTTTCATAAAGCTCATTCATTACCCCAGAGCTTGGCAAAGATTCCGTGTTCTGCTAAAGCAATCCATTCAACACAAGTTAGCTCAGAGGCTGTTTTTTTCCAGCTCCTCACAGCTCTGTGAAAGTCAGTAATGCAAACACCTACACTTCACAAGAGGCATAGCAATAATGATCCCAAACACTTGCAACCAGTGTGTACAAATACATCCCATCAATACTTAATGAGAAAATAGGGCCTCTGTCTCTGTTCCCTGAATCATAACGGTTGAATTATCCTCCCACATCTAAAAGCAATAGAGACTAATACTGTACCCCCTGTATCTTTTTAAATGCAATACTTAGATTTGTGTGAGGGTTATCTCCCTCTGTCTTTTTTGCATGCTCACCACGCTTTTTTCTCAACTGAAATAGCCATAGTTACCTTGCTGGTTTGCAGTTTGCCACTCACTGATTAAATGCACAGGAATGGGAGATTCTTGTTTGGTTGGTTTGGTGTGGCGGGCTTTTTTAATCACAATGACTAACAGACACCAGGAACCTGAACCACAAGGGATCTTACTGTTTCACAGCTATTATGCTGCAGATTACCAGAAAATAACAAGATATGAAAGATGTTCTAGGCCGTTTTACTGCAGACACTGGAGAGATTTGTTCTCTGACATGTTTTGAAAACTAATTTGGTAACTCATCATAGTCCGAACAGGGAGTATCTTTCATTCCTTTCACATTCAGATGAATTCTGTATTCCTTTCTCACAGACAAAAGTAATTCAAAATTTTTCAGACAGACATTGTTCAAAACACTTCATGATGAAAGGTCAGGGCCAGACTTCTCCCAGTATTTCTTCTATAGAAATTTACAAACCTGCATCTGATGCATATTTCACTTGCCCAATAAAGAAATGGGTACACAAAATTGACAACAGAGAGTGTCACGTTATGATACCAGGTAGTCTACAAGCTTCCCAAGAAAGACGAGACTCTTGTATCCAACCTGCCTGCCCGCCCTGGGCAGCTCACTAAGTCAGAGGGTGTTTACCTAACCTATTCAGGGACCCCATGAGCAACACCAGGCTGACAGAGGTTAGGGAGACCAGTCCACCCGCTTCCCAATGAAGATGAAACCCTTGTATCTGACCCGCCTACCCTCCCCTGGGCAGCTCGCTAAGTCAGGGGGTGTTCGCTTAACCTGTTCAGCAACCCCATGAGCAGCACATTAGGCCAAATCCCTTATATCAACTATGAAGTTTCCGGAAACTTATATATAGAAGAAATTTATTACATATATTTGTGACAGGATACAGAATCAAGATAGCCAGTGATAGGGATTGACTGCGAAAACAGATTTGGTTTGCAGTAATAGGCATCAGAACCAATTGGTGATACTACTAAATAGCTAGCAAGGTGTTAGTAAGTAAATGCGCATAACACAGAGCTCTTACGCAATAGGCATCCCTATGAAGGGGAGAAGAGAGGTCCAGCCCGTTGACTGATCCCAGACATTTCGATGGAGGGCTTCTCCCTAACATCCCCCTTCTCTTTTGCCAATCTATACTACTTCTCTATCTTTAGGTGGAGCTTAAGTTGCTTTAGTCATACGTAAGCTCAGTGGGGGTTGGTCGCAGCCTGGAGGTGGGTATCTTTTGTGACATTATAATGAGCAAAGTTCAGCTTCTGAACACGATTTCACCATCACTGCTGAGGCAGCAGTTGCGGTTCATCTATCTTGATGATAACTATGCAGTTATCTTCTTTATTCCTGATAACAGGGATGAGCCGTGGTACCTCTATACCACTCTACTCCCCATTTCAAGGATATTATGCCGCATTCTTACAGACTTTGTCTGTTCCTGGGAGCAGCAACTTCGTCTCATCTCAAATCTGCTCTAATATTATGGCCTCTGAGCTGAACTTTGAGAAATCGTATTTCTCTATTTTCCCCAACCTTGGTTATTTTCCTACAGGGGGCAAAATTGCTTCCAGGGCTGTGTAAAACATTATGCGCTTACATCATTTTCCATTACCAGATAGCACTTTCCTTGCGTATGACAGGGAAGTGAGAGACTTGGTTTATTTGTAGCCTTTTCCACTTACAACCTCCAACAAGCGACAGTGTCATCAGTCCACTGAGTCACAGACACTGTAAATAAAGCAGGCTTCGCACCACAGGTTGTCATTCCTTTGAGAAATTCTGCTTTGCTAACATCTTCCATAATGCATTACAATATGTGATCTAAATCTTGAATAAAAATACACAAGCACAGTTTAGGAATAACAATACACTCTATTTTTATCATGACAACAGGGTTTAGTGTTTAGAGTAACGGATTAGGAAAGAGGAAACAGTATTCATAATTTTCCTTGCCATGCCAATGACTTCCTCTTTATCTTCAGTGCTAGTGGCTTTATTTTGTAATGCTTATCCATACCATATTAGTGCAACTGAAACATAAAGACCATACCCTTACTGCAGTCCCAACTGTCATATTAGAAAAGTTATTCATATATGTTTGACTTCCCCTATTCCATCAAAAGTTGAGAACAATTGTATTTACCCATTTGATGGGGTGCTATAAAATTACCACATGTGATATGTAGTCTGTAAGCAGACAGATATAACTGGCTAAAGAATTATGACAGGCTGTTACACAAACTCTCATTAAAAATTACAACTGAACTGAATCCTGTCCTATCCCATAAATCATGTACTTTCTAAGGCCTGGAAACTTCAGATACATGGATACAAACTTTATTTTAGATTAGCAGGTGAGTGCTGCTGAAGTAAAAGTACCAAGGGAGAAATGGGTACGCTCAGACTAAAAGAGCATCCAGGCACAGCTGCAGGTTGGGCAGAGAAGAGATTCAGAGCAGCCCTGCAGAGAAGGACTTGGGGGTATTGGTCAATGAGAAAATGAACATGAGCCAGCAGTGTGCGCTCGCAGCCCAGAAAGCCAACCATATCCTGGGCTGCATCAAAAGCAGCGTGACCAGCAGGTTGAAGGAGGTGATCCTGCCCCTCTGCTCTGCTC
>WYDI02017776.1:0-27151 GCA_009867235.2 Psittacus erithacus | reverse complement strand
TCAGGTGTCCTGCCCCTGCTTCCTCCCGGCTTCCCCTCCTCCCAGGGCAGAGCATGAGGCTCAGAAAGTTCTTGATAGTGTAAACATTCTAAGCAGTAGCTACAAACATCGGTATTATCAGTACTGTTCCCAGACTAAAAGTCATAAATACAGCACTGCACCAGTCACTACGAGGGATAAAAATGACTGCTACTGCTGAACCCAGGACAATCATCCATACAGGACAAGGTGATGACTCTTTCCTCTCACAGTTATGCATGGTGTAAGAGCCCAGAAGAATTAACCTATTGGTAGCTCCTTAAATAAGCATCCATCTAGGTTCATGGCTGAGCATAAAGTTTCTCATGGTTCAGAGTTTAATGTTACAAGGGAATAAAATACGTCCCACTAAATGATGGTGAAAACACAGTAGGGGGTATTTTGTTCAGGGAATACAAGCTATTGTCCTACTCTTGTCCAGGAGGCAACATACATCAAACAGAAGATGTCTGCCTTACATTCAAGCTAAATCAGTGTTATTTCTTCCAGAATACTGCTGCTTCCTTTCCTAGAGATAAAAAAAACGTAGCTCAATGTCTGTAGATAATTCCTCCTCTTGGGCTTTCTGTCCTTGACCAGTAGAAGTTTTTATTTTTCTTAGAAAAGGAAGACTTTCTTTATCCCTGGAAGATTAAATTGCCTTGCTGGCACATCTGGCTCACTGAGGAAACAAAGGAGGAAGAGCAGATAGGGAAGAAACAGCAAAGAGGATAATTCGAGGGTATCTTTATAGTCTTCTGTTGTTAGGATGTCAATTACTATCATATATCACCTATATCACAAACTTGTCATACCTTGGGGTATTTATGCTTTTTTTTATTTTTTTTCCCTTCCCCTACAACTCATACAAAATATATTAATTATCCATAGGAAATCTTTTTTGCTACTGGATTCATCTTTAAAATGTAGCCATAATGCTCAAAGGGATTTATTTTTTACATCCAACCCGGAAGGGTGAACATGAAAAGATCAAAGCTTTTTTAATCCAGTTGTGCATTCCATGGGAATAGTTGCAGAAATTAGTGCCCATTTCAGCTTTTTAAGCTGGCACTGCTCTGTTTTAAATGCTGTTACTTCACACTACAGACTCACTAAAAATGATAGATGAAACAGTGTATTCCATAACTGTGGGCTCTGATTTAACACTGTAACACTCCTTTTGATGAGTGCAGAGTGCGCGCAGTTACTGTAAACATGGATTTTCCAAACTGGTCTATGGGAGTAGAAAGAAGGTTAATGAACTCAGGGAAAAAAAAATTTCTTCTCTAATTGACAGAAAGGTCTGCAGGGAGTCATCCAGGCTGTACACAGGTGAGCACAGAGTGGGCAGGGAAAAAACGGAACGAGAGCAGGTTTCAGCGGAGCAGTGTAATGCTAGAAACACTTTCTCCATTGTGGCTTGCCGAGTGGGTAGCCTGGCTTAGCAGAATGTTTCAAGGTTGCTTGGAGCCCACACTGGTGTGAGCAGCCATGGGATGTGAAAAGTGCTGGCTCACTGACGTCTGTGAGAGAAACTGCAAATTTCCTAGCATTTAAAATGCAGTTTCTAGGTGATTCTTTGGGTAATCATTAAAGTTACCAACATGTTTTTATTTGCTCTTGGTTTGTTCATTCTCTGATGCAGTTGTGCTGTAGGAAGCATGCCCAGTATCTTTAAGGTTTTGATATGATGACAAAGATTAGAAATCACAGTGAATCAGACTAAATTACTTAAAATCACCTCTTATTCAGGAAAGGTGAAAAAAAATGTTTCTGTATGTTGGAAGACTTATGCATATGATGTAATCTACAAAACTGATAGTCTCTATGGGTAAGTGCACAAAGAAAATGAAGAGAAATCCTTGCCTTTTATAAATGTCAAGATATATTTACACATCGCGTTATGTAAGACTCCTGATAAATGTTTCAACTTCTTTCTATTTCTTCTGCATCTTAACTGTCAATCCCCCTTTTCCATCAGCTCCTGTTTTATGTACCATTTGTCAATTTTACCTGCCTTCCCAGATCTACTTAGATTTTCTTTTGTCTTTTGATATCTGTTTTACTATGACTACTGCATCCTTCTAATTTCCTACACTTTTTGCATTCATTGGCAATTGGCATTACTAATTTATTTTCACTCCCATAATAGTGTTTTAATACAGTTACAGTGTCTAGTCCTTTCTCTGCTGAAATTCCCACCAGTCAGGTTTCCTTTGGTGGGCAGACATGCAGGATTTCCTCTGGTGTCTCTTGCTGTCCAGGCTTCCAGCTAACAGAGCCACAGTTGGCTCAGCTGTCCTGAAAGCTGAAATTGCCATATGCTTCCTTTTCCTTGACCATCCTGCTGCACACCTGCTACATTTGAGTTTTCTTGTTGATTTTATTACAGCATTTCTATAAGAGTTCTTGTCTTCACCAAGCAGGTTTCCAGCCATAAGCACATATTAGTTATTCCTAAAATGCACACATGCATGTTTCAGCAGTACTTAACCATCATTACTCAGTAGGACTGTTACTTTAACCATGGACTTATTAGATCCTTTTGAACAAAATGTTGCTGTACTGGATTGCGTTAAAGATTGGACAATTGTCTAGGTGTTTTGTCTTTCTCAAATTTATTTAGGTATTTATAAGAAAAAAGATTTTTGTCTCAGTGTCTTTTATATGGGCTATTATTGCTCTGACCCTAACTGTCCAGGAGCTATAGAAAAAGAAATTTTCAAAGCAAATGAAAAATCAGTTACAGCCTTATAAGCTTCTCTGGGGCATAGCTGTTTCCTCTAACTCACCGAACACATTGCTTTGGGGAACAAAAAATGTATTTGTTCTTTGTGGCACTTCATTATTTGGCTTCCTTTAAACAGCCAGTTAAGGACTAGTTTGTTTTGATACTGATAGCTGATGCTGCAATCTGAGTGAAGTATCTGGCTGTGGCTTTAAGATATGTAGCATAAATTATAGCATGGATGACTTTTCTGTTGTATGTTAAACAACTTCGCTCATTTGCTTCACCAGGCACTTAAACAATTCTATACTGATAATTTAAAGCCATTGATATCATAATGAAGTCCTCATCTCTTCTTACTTGCATGGCTTGCAATTACTTTTTGGGTATCTTCATTATTATTGTGTAGTCCTTATATTGCATGTTCTTCTCCATAATATCCCTGAGTTATTTTTGCTCACAGGACCAGCAGTTGCAGCTCCTTATCTTTTTAGATTTGCCACACAAACACAAGAGAATTGTACAGATGAAGCTATGTGCATAAGAATGCATAGTGAGATTTGCAGAGGCCTAGTTAAATGTCCTACTAGCCACATGCACATTTTACAAAGATTTCATAGCACCTCATGATTTTGTGTGAACGTTATACACATGCAGTGCTCAGGAAATGCATGGAGAAGGTAAGTTTAGTTATTACTTGCCGTTAAATATCACTGAGCTACTAGAAAAAGAAAAATAATCAGCTGTAGTATCATCTCCCTTCTCAAATAATATTATAGAAATAAAATTTTAATATGTAAGGTCTTTGCAGGTCATTAGTGGTATAACTCTGCATATATGTGCCTGCTTCAGAAAACAGTTCAGTCTATAATCTCATAATGTTGAATTCTACCTGGCAGTTTTATTTGAACTTAATTTCTTTTTCTTCTAATGCTGTTAACCTGAGAGTTATGAGACAGGCATCAGCTGACAGCACCAGGGGAAGGACAGGTATTGGCAATGGCATAAAAGCAGAAGGGAAAGAGAAAAGAACAGCTATTGTAGCATTTATCAGTATTCTATTAATAGTCGTCTCAGACACAACTCTGGAATAAAGTAGACATTCATACTGCAATTTCTTTCAAAGGTTGAAACTATTCATCTGCATGGTTACAAGACTAAAGTCTAAACCTCCCTGATATTATAGCTGTTTTATTGTATTGTTATAATGAGAAAAAACACCTTAAAAAACCCCACTGCCTTAGCTGTAATATTCCTCCCCATCGCCTTTGGAGGGAATGCAGGTACAGCCAGCCATTTTTCCTAGAGTGCTTTTTAAAATAATGTTTTTACATGTGAAAACAAAACTATCTGTAGCCAAATATCTAAGCAGGTAAATGGGGCAGGAGGCTTTTAGTTTAGGTCTTGATTGACCACCCATTGAAGTGTACCGCAGGCTGTTGTTTTCCATGGGGTTTTTGTCATTTCATTGAAGGAGTGTGGTTTCCCTGTGTGTACCCAGGTAGAGAGAATCTCCACAAGAGCTCTGTCTTTTCTCAGTGAGGATTTTTAGGGGAGGTCAGTTTAGATCCTGGTTTGAATTCCAGCCATCTAGTTTGAGTAACTAAAAGACACCTGGATTAGGAGCCTGGGAGCACTCTTTTGTGGAGACCGTCTGACTTGGTTCTGGATGTGTCTCACTCTTTCCTTATGATATTGCAGCCTTTCTTGGGCAGCTACTTTCCTAAATTAGGGATCTCACCAAAGTGCTGTCTGTGAGGGAAATAACATTGGGCATTGCTCATTATAGAGTTCTACTGGTAAACTTGTGAACCCCAAGTCAGGGAAAAAAAAAAACAGCAACAAAGCAAAACCATGCACAAATAAATGGGTCAGGCACTTATTGGCTTGACTTTAGCAGATCTGTGACCTATTGCTACTTTTTTTGACAGAGGCATTGCACTCACAAACTGAAATAAAGTCAACCAATTTCTTTCAAGTTCATGTGCTTTGGATTTTGTCCAAGGTCTTATTTAAAAGAGCTCATTTCCTCCATTGGTGCAATGTGATTGTTAAGCAGGGAGAAAGAATTTCAGTGAATGGTACAGATTGTCAAAGATGGCATTTCAAAATACTCCTCAAAATGGACTGTAGTTACCCAACAGATTCTTCAAGAAAAATTGGGACTTTTTTAAAAAAATTTATGCTTTTCATGTACTCAAACATTTCATTTTGTGTTATTGAATGCAGTCAGTCAGTGTCGTTTGTTTCAAGATGTGTAGAGAGGATTAAAAATGAAAAAAACCCACAGACCCCACAACATTTTCAGTTGCCATAATGAGCTGTTATTTTATTCTGCTTGAGAAAGTGAGCTAGAATATTTTACTGAGAAATGCTATGTTTTCTTACAAATATTTAAACTACTGAATTTGTTCTTTTGAGAAGTCCTGTGTTCTGAAATAAAACTGTCATTTAATTTTCAGTTGTAATATTTTATTATTGTAGAAGGCAGTTAATTGGGATCTTTGATAAAACCTATTTAGGCAAAATACTAGAACATCAAAGTGAGTTCAGATTACATTAGAAAGCCCTTGTCATGTTCAAGATTATTGGCAGAGAAAGGAAGATGAAAAAATAAGTAATACCATATTACTGTTCCCAGTTGTGAGCTTCAGGTGTTGTTATTCTGTATTTTACATCATTTGTTTTCTATAATCAGTCATGTGTGTTTAGATTTATGGAAGCTGAATGAGAATGTTTGAAGAAAATACTACTTTAAAGTGGAGTGGTATTCCGTGCTTAAAGTTAAGGGTGATAATTGCATTGTATACTTAAGGACAAGTAGTATTTGGTAACTCTGTAATAATTATGCTAATGTCTTCCAGTTTTTGCTGTTCTAGCGAGTCAGCTGTTGAAGGGAAATATTTTTGTGTGCACGTTTCTGTTGTCTGCCTTGTGTCAGAAAATGCATGTAAAATGCTACCAAGTCTGACACCTACTTTGTCTCCAGTGTTTTTTGTGTGTAAATGACTACCTGGCTGCATGGAAATAGGAGAAATGTCTTCTGCTACAAACAAAACTTCCATCTTTCTGGAGGTTATTCTCATATGAAGTCAATGGAAGAGAATAGTACTGGGCTTGTTTTATGCATGATGAACAGGCATGAGAAAGTCTGAGAAATGAACTTAGCTGTCCTTTTTTGGTGGAAGTTTCTGGCAAGTAAAATGCGCAAATGAAATTAAATTAACCTTACTGCCCCACGATTCATGTATGCAGGATTTTTGCCATACACTTTTTTAAATCCAGCTTTACGGCAAAGTTGAGGTTTCCACTGTCTCAAAGTCCTAACAGCAAGCTTTTGCCTCTTTGATAGCTGAAGTAAAAAGAGACACTGTTCTAATTATGAAAGAAAAACTTAAAATTTGACATGAAAAAGTTGAAACAGAAATCTACCTAACAAGAGACTGAGCTTCGCAGAATGCACTTTTGTATTGCAGTAGTTTAGAAAAAAAATCCTCGCTAAAAATTTTTTGAAAAAGGAGCATAAGAAGATAATTTCCTTTTTTGACGTGCTTTACCTTTGCAAAGTTACTGAACTGTTGACAGGTACAACAAGACGTGCTACGCTTACATGCTATTAGTGCAGTAGGCTTTGAAAGATGTCTAATTCATTGGCATATCTGACAATTTAGGGTATTAGTTAACAGTAAGACTCTGTAAATAGAGTGAATTTTAGCTACAACTGCTGACTTGAGCTTCAGTCAACATCTGCAGTACAGGGCTGAACTCTACTCAACAAATAATGCCGTTTTATGCTACAGAGATGGAATTTGGCATTATACAGTGTGTATGGTTCAGTCTGAGAGCAATGGTAATTGCAATATATTGAAGTTTTGCATTGTAATAAAAATAGACACCATTAGTGGATACCATTTATGTCATTAGTATTTAGTGGTTGTGTGTTACAGCTTTTTTAGTGCTCATAAAACTGTCTCTGCTTGCAGATATGTGACAGCACTGATGTAAATTTAAATGTTTAGAAATCCATAAGACATAAAATATAGATAGTAAATAGGGGCATAACATTATAGACAGAACCTTAATAATTTGGCACACAAATGTTTATATATTTGCATGTCTAGTGCAGAGATTAGCATAATGATGATCAATTTTATGCTACGGAAGAATTTGATTAAACAGAGAATAACAAATAAGGTGAAATTGAAGCTCATCATGCAAAAGCAGCGCAGAATTCCTTTGGATCTCCAAAAGGGAGTTTGTGATGTTGGAAGTTACATCTTTTCCATACATCTGGTGGGATATTGATTTTTCTCTATAGACTTTTGCTAGTTATAACTCCTGTTCTACTAAATAGTATTACAGTTGTTCTTAGGAAGTGATTATGTTGATTAACCAATAAAAAAGGAAATAAGGCTGTTCAGGAACCCAAAAATAGAGATTGGCTGGCACTTCTTTAACAGTAATGGAGCCAACCAGCACAGGGAAGGTCATACAATGTTTAAACCAAACCAGCAATATATTGTCATGAATTTGGAGGCTGGTGTGGGGGCAGTGAAGCAGCTGCCTAAGGAAACATGTCTTTGGAGGATGTGGTGGGAAGAAGTCCAGGAATACAGTGCAGTAGCATTTCCCTAAATACCAAGTATTATACATGAACCAAGCATGCAAGCATCTCTGGGAAACCTTTTTTTTTTTTTTTATTTTATTTTGATTTAAGGAATGTCACTTGGATTCTGCTGGCAGTTACTCTAGGATCTTTAAAAAGTTCCCATCAGGGTTGACTTTCCTCTAAGAGACTACCCACTGTGCTTTACTTTCCCTGGTGTCTCTGCCCATGACAGATTTAAAGTAAGAGTTTCTGAGACTTGGCTTCTGCACACTCCATCCCTATCTTCTTCAGCTTGGCCCTTACATCCTGGAAGCAACCTGAAGGTTTGTCACAGAGCTCTCTGGGGATTTGGAAATCAAATTGCACAAAAGTAAAGGAGAACACAGTCATTAGGAGAGTGAAGTGACAGGAAGCAGTGTTAGAGAATGAATCTTTCTAATTAATTTTCCTTTCAGAGCCCTTTTCTCAACATTTTTAATTCTAAGTATGTATGGATGCTTTGACAACAGTAGTTGTGTCTTTCAGAAGAAAAAAACCCTTTGTTAAACCTTCAGAGCCTCTTGACTAAACAAGGATATCACCCTGGTTGGTTTGAATACTTGTAGTCAGCTGGGAAAGACAATAGTGGGAATGTACATGTGCAGAAAGCTTTGTGGCTTATGTAGTAGTTGTTAAGGTCATAAAATGAGATGCTTTTCAGGAACTGAAGTAATAAGCAGAAGTGAAACATAAGCTTTCTGTACAGGGAATGTAAATAATTCTGAGGCTCCTAGTATTTCTTACCATCTGACTAGGGAAAGTGTTAAACTAGAAATTGTATTGTTCCTTTACAAAACATAGTTCTGTCTATTTATCTGTTCAGAACAGACTAAAATGTAAATCTGTAAAATACTTTCCATCTTCAAAGAAGCTATTTATATTCATCTAAATTCTGAAATCTTTTTGAAACTTTTGATTTTATTTCTGATTGTGGGATTCAGTGTCACTTAGCACATCGAATACTGGTGGCTTTGAACATGTGGCATGGCACAAAGCGATAACTTGGCAGTTAGCAGCTCGCTGCCCTGCTGAGAGACAATTCTAAAGGAGAAGTGATTTTTATGCTGATTTTAGAATTAGGATAAATATTAAAGGGCATAAAAAGTCTTCTGATTCCTCTGTACATCACTAAATTGCTTGTTACCTTATTTATCCATGTAACAGCTATCTCTGAGCAGAGGCTGCTTTCTGAAGCCATTCTCTACATATAATTGTACTAAAGCCATTACGGGGCTGAAATTGTGATACAGGTGAACAGCTAAGTTTTGCAGTAGAGAGTGTTAGGCTTGACTAGTCTGTGCACACTTAAACAAAAGCATATGTAAATGAAGAAGAGTATTGGAATGATTTAAGAGAAGTGGACTCTCTAGAACCTGTTATGTCATAAGGTGGAAGGAAGAAGACTGCCTTTTTCTTGCAAAACCTGTCAGTCTGAGGAAACACCATACTTAAGATATTTGTATTGGACTTATTGTAGTAACTATTTAGTTACTGTAAAGCCTGATACTAAATCTGAGTATAGCATATTCCCCTATATAGAGAAGCAGATGCAATGGTTTGAGCTGGAAATGAATGTTGAAATGGTGGTAATTGAAAGTACCTGTAGGATTATGAAAAGCAGATTTTCTTATTCTTGATAATGTGTTTCCTCTTCCTGTATTTTCTTAATCTATTTTTTAAGTTCTCTTTTGTTCTGACTGCTTGGTGTCCAGTTGCTCTCTTGTACTTCCTCATATCTTTCAGGTTTATCATCCCAAATTCTTATGGGGCATTCAGCCGTATTAGGTTACCCAAATTACTGCGGGTCACAGCTGACATGCGTTAGTGGAATTTAATAGGAAAGTTTGTCCAGTGTAGGCTTTGCTGTTTTCTGACTGCTTGTTATTGCTTTCATAAGAAGCACAGGAGATTATTGAAAGATATGTTTATAAAATGTATAGTACAGTACAGCTACAAACCAGGTTTATGTCAAATTAGGTCTTGAGCCTGAATGGATTCAGGCATTTGCCGCCGTGTAGATTACAGTGCACTGTGTGACCTCACACATGTAGGTTGGCCTTCTCCTGTCTTGTTTAATCCATCTGCAAAATTGAGAAAAACAAGTACCCTTGTGAAAAAACAGGTATGCATCTGAGCCCAACTGTTCTGGGTAAGTAAATTGCAGAGAAGGCAGTGGCTCAACTGAAGGGATAATAAAGTGGAAATGTAAGTCCCTTTGTCTCCTATACACATTTATCATTAACTTAGCGGTGTACTGTGTTTACATTTATTTGGTGTGTTTAGTCTCGCTGGACCTCCAGCAGAACAGATCTGGGGTCATCATCTTTTCCTGTAATTCAGTACACGAGAAGCGCTGTATGTTTATTCTTATTGGAGAGTACACAGGCAGCAGGCTTTAGTGACTTGTGAATGAGTCAATAAGGCATGTTCCTTTAAGTCTTTGAATTGTCTCATTAAGAATGGAATTGGGCAGGTGAAGATCAATTTTCGTGGCATATCAGAAGTTTTTTAGCAGTCTTTCATTTGCACTGTGGATTTTTTGAGTCATAGAGCTTCATCAAAAATATTAAACAGGATTTAAACTGCAAAAAAAATTGCAAATAGTTTAAAATGTCCTTTAGAACTTTTGTGAACTCAGTATTGCGTGAGACCTGATTTTTAGCAACCCGCACAGTTGACTTAATCAGTGAAAAGCTGCTAAGCTTACACAGCTGAGGAACGCGGCTTATATTGTAGCTGACATGTTGGTTAGGAGATACTTGGAAAGTGTTCACAAAGAAATGTTACTGTTGTCTGAGTATGTAACAGAGACTTGTGTCTTTGTATATCATAATTGCTTGCAGCAGCTTTTTACAGTTGAGATGTGTGAAGTAATTAAACCCTGCTCAAGATGCAGTCATGCTTTAGAATCATCTAAAGTAATGATTATAGTACAGGTGTAGAACAGGCTTAAGTTTTGGCAAATAGGTGTTTTAAATCTGTGTATTTTTGCTTCATCACCATGTGGCTGTGAGGTTCTGAAGAAAGTCCACTTCACAGATGCGGTTCATCTGAAAATTCTTTCCCTGCATGGCACATACGGACTTAATTGAGTGTGGTAGTACAGCTGGACAGTATGCTTTTACAGTATAATTTGCATATGGATAATAAAACGTTCTTCCTGAAATCTGTGCTTTTAGTACATACACGTGCCTTGCTAGCATCTTGAACTAGTTTTGGTTTCATGAACAGACTGGGGACAGCAAAGAGCAGTGCTGCCTGTGCAGTTCTTAATTTTGTTAACAGGCTCATCAAGTGGGAATTTGTATTTCCAGGTCCTGAGGGAGCTGGAGAAACATAGATGAGCCACAGTGCTGAGCCTTGACAAAAATCAGCTGAATCCAAATTCGAAGCAGCATCAACAGTAATACTTAGAAGCACAGAGCTTTAAGAATTGATAAATTGCTGAGCATTACTTTCCACATAGGTAACGTTGTAAGATGTTGGCTATCAATAAGTCACTGCCTACTCCAAAACAAGACTAGACTAAATGTGTTATCATACTGTGCATCATTACCTGTTGGATATACTTAGCTTTAGCTTGCGTCTGCATACCTGCAGAAGATGACTGTGTTCTCCAGTAATGCTCTTGGGAGGCAGTTACATTAATTTTCTAGTAATTACTGTAAGAATTGATTTGTGTTACCTTCATATAAAGAGTTTATGAATCATTCATTGCTTGGTACAAACATGAATCTTGAGACTGTGCTGTTCCCTCATTTGGGTACCTGATAGACATCCTTCTTAGTTGAATGTAGAAGCGTGTAGAGTTAAGTTTATCCCCAAAGGATGCCCGTGAACACTATGTATGCAGAATTAAAATGTTACAGCTCTGCTTGTGGTGCAGTAATAGATGCTGGTGGTACAGTGTCTTAGTGAGTGGTCTGTAGTTCAATATTCTGTTACACAGCCATGATTTGTGATACAGTTTTAGCATTGTTGTCTCACACGGCTTCAGTAGTCACAAACTTAAGGGTGCATGAATGTTGCAGGATCTTAATGAGAGGTGCAGAGCTTAATGAGAGATGGACTTTTCTCTCAGTGGAAATTTCTCAGTTCTTAGCGGTGTATCCATTTTTGCAGGATCTCTTATGAGCCAGGGGTAGGAGGCAGCTGTGTGCTTTCTGTCAAGGACAGAGCATTCCTTAGTTGGAGTGAACATCAGCAGATGATTCTGAGGAGCTATCCTAACCAGGGTTTTAATACTGTCTTTGATATTGAGAGGAGAGTGCAGTTTTAGCCATGTAGAATTCTCTGAAAAAAATTAATAATGTAATAGCCATAATTAAGGGTCTGTCACACAAGAGAGTAAGAGGAGTAAGACGCTGATCATTATTCATTTTAATGTTTACCCGCAAGGTTATAGAGCACTTAGTGGGGACAAACCAATAGCTATCACTCTGAGGCACTGTTTTTGCACTCACTAAAGGTGAATTGGTGTACAGTATTTATTTTGGTTTTCACAGGATCCATTGCAAAGGAGGCCCAGAAATGGAAGGCTGTCCTTTCTTGCTCAAGAAAGTACCTCTTTAAGTCAGCAAGTGATTTGATTGAATGAGGGCAGTGAAAGTAGTCCATGGTGAAAACTTTTTAAGAAGAGAGGTAAGTGGTATTTTTCTTTCAAAACTTGAATGTGCTTAAATGACTGGAAATGGAAAATGTGATAGGCAGGTTGCCCTAAAATTAGAACCATCCCTCACAGCTGTAGGCAAGGGCTCTCAGAGTTAAACTAGACATCATTTCCCTGTGCATGCCCCAGGATTATCTCCTCAGGAGGAACATAGGACACACCTTTGATTCTGAACTTTGATGAATCCTTCATGGTTAAAAGTGTACCCAAAGCCATGGATGTGTGCATGCAACTGCTTGTGTGTTTCTGAATGGTAGCATGGCTCATACCATTGAGTCCAGCTCACTCAGGTTGTAGAGTACCAGCACCCCATGGGACCAAAACATGCACGGCCAAAGCACTGTGTACCACAGGGAGGTGAAAGTTGGTGAAGGGGAGTGAAAGCCTGACAAGCTCAACTGAGATGTGCTTTTAAGTGTGGGGTAGTTAATGCTAGTGTAAACTGCTGAGAGAGATGATGGATTTTCCATTTACATGTATTTCAGAAAGAGGTGTTTTAGTCAAATAGGAGCTATGGGGATTGATAAAAATCTGATGTTGGAGGTCCGACCAGAATGTCTCATGGCCCTGTTAGATTTTAACATTTTTAAAAATGTTAAAATGAAACCTCTCTGTGTGAGAGTTTGAAACACGCATCTCAGTGGACTTGGGAACATCCCAAGTGGCATTGAGGTTTCAAATGGGAATGTAATGTTTGCATGAACCCATGTTGCATGCCTGAGAACAAACTGTCCTTACTGGCCTTAGAATCCTTGCTTGTGTAATGGAAATACCCAAGCAGTGAACATGTGCAGTTAAAATGATAAATATGTTGTGGATGAAAAGGAAAGTCAGTGAATATCAAAAACTATCAGGCTACCGTAGGGGGTAATGCTGTCTTTTGGCTTCAGTTCCACAGATGTGCATTTGAAGTCCTCACGTAAATCCTACTGAAGTGAGGGGCTGAGTCATGTCCACTGACTTTGGTGTAGTCCTTTTGAAGGATGGGGGTAAGTGATTCTTTGTGGACTGGAACAGAGAGACATGCTACTGACAATATGGCCATCTTTTCCATATGAGGCTCTTTTGCAAGCCCTGGTAAAATTTGAACCATAAAGGAAACTACATAATAAGAGCTTGGTAAAGACAAAGTCCAGAATGAAAATTCTGACTCTTGTGCTTCCCCTTCTTTAATGAAGCCTCACATGGGCTTTGTCTGAGATTAGGAAATGTATATGAAAGTGATCCCCCATTAGTGATAAACAGCATTGTGGTGCTGCAGGGTGCAATGGGGTTAGAGCCTTTACCAAAATTCCCTGGGGTGAAATAATGTCTCTTCTGTCAGGGTAGACATAGTTGCCAAAGCTTGTCCTTCGGATTGATACTTTGTTGGAACACCCAAACAGCAATGTTGAACTATTTGAAGGGGGCCTATACGGATGCTGGGGAGTGGCTATTTAGTAGGGACTGTAGTGATAGGGCAAGAGGTAACAGGTTAAAACTTAAACAGGGGAAGTTTAGATTGGATATAAGGAGGAAGTTCTTTACTCTGAGGGTGGTGAGGCACTGGCATGGGTTGCTCAAGGAAGCTGTGAATGCTCCATCCCTGGTGGTGTTCAAGGACAGGTTGGACAGAGCCTTGGTTGACATGGTTTAGTGTGAGGTGGCCCTTCCCATGGCAGGGGGGTTAGAACTTGATGATCTTAAGGTCCTTTCCAGCCCTAACTCTTCTATGATTCTATAACTATGCTATGTTAATGTTCTGAGGCAGAAGCTTAAGTCAGTAAAAAAAGGATGTATCTTAACTTTCTGTATAGCAAAATAAATCATTTCCGTTTAAGAGATCATATTACAGTAAAAAAAAATTTACCCGAACCAGACTGCTTCTGCCATTTCATTTCACAGGGACATGGAGTCCCTTAGGCGTGTACAGTGTTTTGTGGTGGCCTTCTTACTTACACTTGGTTACTTCCCATCTCTGCCTTATAGGTTCACAGGTTGGTATTGCTCACAATTATTACAAGAATTACTTGAAGCCTATAGCAGTTAAATATTTTTATGGCTTAATACCATATTCTAAATACTAAGTGATTCTGACAGATATTCTCAAAGAGATCTGACAGCTGACCTCCAGACTGTGCACTGCATTTGCTCACATATTTAAGCTACTAGTAGTTCTAGGAAGCTATAGTTTTTTTATTAATTCATTATTATTTTATATATGTTCTATTGATGTCTTATAAATTAGATACTTGAGAATAATAATCAGACAAGGTGGGTGAGATTCCTCCAGGATAGTTTGTAATGAGACTTCAAATTTTAAGCTCATAAATAGATTATTAAGGGTGAAACAAATGCAAAAATGCTGAAATAAGCTGTAAAAATATTAAGAGGTGATGAACAAACACATAATCTGCTGGGAGATCTGTGTGGTAATGTGTATTTGGCACTAAGTCGCATAAGTCAGAACTACAGCAGTGAGCCCCTCTTCTTCAACCATATAATATTTCGTCATGTGTCTACCCATTGCATCCCATTATTATGCTACACCATTCCGTCTGCAGACATTTTGCTTTGCCTGGGAACGGCGTTAATTTAATACACTCAGCTGACCTCAGAGGCACTGAAATGACATGACAGCAGCAGTCCAGAGTGCTGCAGTACATCCTGCTGTTAGCAGAGCTGCCGGGGAGACCGTGTACTTCTGGACAGTTGTCTGCAAACTCTTTTGGGAAAAGTGGGGAGCTGGCTCTTTGACCACACTGTAAGTGACAAGAAGGACACATCTTCTCAGTTAGCTGTCTTTTGTTTTTTCCATGGAAGGCAGGTTTTCCAGTTGCTCCTTTTTTTTTTTTTGTTTTTTTGTTTGTTTGGGTTTTTTTTAAGAGTTAACAAGGTCTCCCTCAGGTAAGAAAGAAAGGAGAACTTGCCCTTCTGTAAGAAAAGATGTAGAAGAGAGGATTCTCTTAGTGTGAAAATTTTCTGGTCTGGGTTTGTTTTTGATCCCCAGCATCCTGCAAAGGTCTTAAGAGTCCCAAAAGCCCTGTTTCTTCAGTAAAAATGTCACCATTATTCCAGCCTTTAAAGACAGAGCTAAATCCCAAGGAAACACTTGGTATCCGTACTTAGTGTAGTGGGACTTGCAGAAAACTCAGCAGTCTGTCAGATGCAGGAGGTTAGTAAATGTGCCTAAAATGAATTCCTTGATATTTCTGTTGGTGGAAGTAAATGATACCCAGAATTCTGAAAGTCTGGCCCTATAACCATAGTGTTACATGTAAGTGGAGGTAACACAGGCATTCAGCTAGGGATTCAGATGTATCCACTATGGAATTCCACCCATAGTCATTTGGATAGCTTGGTAGGTGGTTTTCGTGTAATGTTAAAGCTGAAGGCACTCTTGTTACATAGGTGGTGGTTTTGGAGGGAAAAAAAAGAAAAAAAAACCCAGTTCAATTAATTTTTATTTTTTTTTTAATTAGAAAATGAGCGAAGAGATGGTCTCTGGCTTAGACTTGTACCTAAAATTATATTCCAGGAATGGAATAATGGTTATTGAATGGCCTGAAGCGTTTGAAACTAGAAATCTAGAAATCTGGCTTAGTACAAAGTACAGAAAAAAAGACAACTATGCTGCTTTTCCAATGAAAGACCTTGGTTGCTAGGAGGAGAGTATTCAAGTGTTTGCATGTTTTGCTGGAGTTTTAACAGCGTGGAATAAAAGGTAATACCCGCCTTTTAAATGATGATTTCTTAAATGGTGAAACTATAATGTAATGAAAAAATTGCAGCAATCACTTCTCTTATATCGCTTAAGTCACTTCCACTTCTGTAATTATAGTGCTGTATTTTTCAAATACAAATCTTCTGCATAATACATTTTATATGTTTTTGATTACATTTTTATATAATTTTGTAATTAAGAGATTTTGAGATCATCTTGCTATTGAAAACATCAGAAAATTCTGATGCCTCTCCTTGATGGGGTAAGGACAGAGAAGTCACTAGTGTGATTTGCAGCATCCATAGCAAAATTATGTTCTTTTTGCTAGTGTTGGGTGGTTACTCCTGTGCATCTGTCAGGAGAGCCATGGATGCAGGAAACACATCCAGCTTGAGTGATTCTCCACTTTTCCCCTGAGGTGCAAGTCCAGAGTGGTTTGCTGGAACTGCTGGTGAGTTCCAGTCCCTGCAGCCACTGACTCTGTTCTGGGGAACCACATGAAGCAAGGGCTCAATTTGCCAGATGACTGTTCCCCCTGTTCCATGTGCCTGCACAGGCCAGGCTGGGAAGAGGGTCCCACCCTGCTCTTGACTTTCTTTGTGCTCTCTCCAGCTTTCTTGTGACTCATGTCAGTATGACAAAAAGCCTTTCCCAGACTCTATTTGCTGCCACATCTGTAGAAGCACTGTGAGATGGATAAATGGTTGGTAAGGACCCTGCCACCTTGTCAGATAGGAATTGGGGAAGGCCAGGTTCACATTTGGGGTCCTCTTTTTGCTGTTTTCTTGTTCTGCAAGAAAGTAAGATATAAATTACATCAAACATGGTATCTTCTGAAGCTTATATGCTGACAAAGGTGTTGTTATAATTGAGGAAATTCATCTCTCTGAGAACTAAAAGATTAAATAGCCATTACATACACATTTAAGCTGTTTGGGGCCTTGCATACCTCTGGTGTGTGTGTATAAAGCTGGGCTCAGGGGAAGTAGGCAGCATCCTGCAACTCCCAGAGATTGCCCAGGACCGCAGATTTGTGGTTCTGCATTTGCCCTTGTCTGCATTTAAAATGCTGCTGTTACTGTTGCTGCTGCACATCTTTATTCAAAGCTGCATATCGTAAGGTGGAGTAGGGAATAACGTTTATAGTAATTGGTAATCAGAATCAAAGAGGAAACAAAGAAAAGGCCAATAATGCAAGATGATCATTAAGTGCCAAATATAATTGGTCAGAGGTGTTCCTTCTAAATTAGATGGAGGCAGCATTTTATCACATTGATACCACCTCAGTGACTCCACTATGATCTTGGTAGCTTTTGTCTAACAAATACAAAGAATTGTGGTGAGCCCTCTGCTTAATAACACCAAAGAATTTAGTGAATTTGTAGCCCTTGACTATGATCAGAAATCCATCTAATGCTGGGATTGGCAACATCCAAGGTTGGAATTGATATAAATCGCATATATGGCCTGATCAGCTATGAAGCCATCCTTGTGAATCAGGTGCAGGCAGAAGTGCAGAGCTCAACGGCAAACTGATCTCAGTTGTAAATATAGCTGAAAGGAGTACATGGCCTGGTTCTTGGTGAAGTTAATGGGAAGACTTCCACTGACTTGATTTTGAGTTTGAACTGCCTGTTACAGATAAGTGCGCTTAGTGTTTAGCCCAGCTGTTGCCCATCTTTATCTGTGTGCCTTACCGAGCCTGATTCATTTAGTTGCCACTATAATGTGTTCATGCTACAACTTAATGTGATAATATATTCTTACTCAGTATTACTGTGGTGCAGCTGTGAGTCAAATGCTGTGTTTTATTTCAAAATACATAGTTGGAATAGAGAAAGCAGGTGTAATACAGCAGAGGGGCAACCTTATACAGGAAATGGCATCTCAGTTACATTTTCAGAGCAGAATTACATTGAAGGTATTTTCTGGATGAGAACATCGTAGTAGCCTGTTGACAGAAGCTCATTGTTTCTTAACTGGCTTTTTTTTATTAGACCTCACTGTGCAGGAGGTGTCTCTGACTGTAGATGAAGCAAACCTTAAAAACTTGCCCCCAGTCCAAAGAAGCATCCTTGGACTGGGATCCATGTGTCCTGAGTCACAGCCAGAACAGACCCTGGGAGAGTGCATACATATGCACTCACAGAAACCTCACACATTGCTGAAGGCAGCTCTACAGTAGGAAGGTGCATCACAGCTGCATTTTTCAGCAGGAAGATAACACTAATTTTTTGCTGTAACAGCTGTATATAACCTTATTCCCTCCGGTCTCTTGGGTTAACTTTATCTGTGTTTGAGTTTAGAATCCTCAAATGATTATGTAATAAGTATGAGGTACCTGACAATATAACAGGCCTTTTCTAATATTTTTTAAGGCTGTAATTTCTTAGGTTTCAGTCTGTTTTTTCAGTGTCAATCCATTGTGAATCATGCACACACAGCAGTGAAAGAACAGAACCTGCTGCAACCTGTGTGCAACAAGAAATTTCAGCTGGATGACTGCATGAGGGGTTTGCAAGACCGCCAATAATTTTTTATATTCAGAGTTAAATAGAGCAATAAGGCGGAATTTAAGCTTTAGTGCAATGGATTGTGGCTCTTCAGTCAATCAAATTATAGTTCAATCAGTTCATTTTAATCACTTCTCTGGAGAGAAGTAAACCCCTATGTTGAAGAATATGCAGCAATTTTATTGATGGAAAGTTTAATTGTTTCATTTTTCTTTACTGTCTGTAACACACTAGACTTTTAATCAGTGGGAACTGAAGTTATAATGAAGTAAAGTCCACTTTCCACAGTTCACAACTAGCTGAAAATAATTGGGTTGAGACTCCCATCCAGACAGTGTAATGCCTCTGGCATTTTCCTGAAAACTACACTTAATTGCTCTGCTGATGTTGTTAAGTGGTCCTGAGAGGGATGAAGTAGTAAAGCTGCCCACATATGCAGGGAAACAATACACAAAAAATGTCTTACAAGGTCCTTAAAGGAGGACCAACTAGGGACTGGAAGACAATATATGGCTTTTTTTCTTTTTTTTTTTTTTCCCCCTTTTCTGTATGAGAGAGAACACACAGGAGAAGCTGATAAAATAAACTGTGGAAATTCTATAAACACTAACAGTATTTTTATTTACGTGCAGAAAGCTTGGGACCTGAAGTACAGAAGACATCAAGGCAGACCTCTGCAGCTTAAGGCTAGCCCAGCTCATGCAGCATTTTATGATGGATGCTGGTGAGTGTGCTGTGCTGACTGCCTTCAGCACCTTGGGCTGAGGAGCAGATGTACTCCGGTCCCAAGGGAGGGGGCACAATTTGCTCTCTGTGTTCTGAAGTGACAGGACAGGAGCCAGGTACGAGCTGAAAGCCTTTGCCAGGCATCAATGGGACCAGTGCGTGTACCCCATTAGGCTCTAAATGTAGTCAGAGAAGGAAAAGCACTTCAGGTTTTCTCCTTATTTAGCACATTCATTGGAAGCCCTCCTCAGTTGTATGGTGTTTATTTAAAATGATGTGTGAACTACTAGACTCGAGGATATTCTGATAAATAAATACATTATTTTTTTAATAGAGACAAATACTTACTTAGGACACATGAATTAGATAGTGCCCATGAACTTGAATTCAGGGTTGGAGCTGGAGCTGTTTTGGGGAAGTGAGGACAACTGTGCTAATTTAGCTTTAAGCAAGTGGAGGTTTTTGTGGTTGGTTTGGTTTTGTTTTTTCCTTGTTTATTTACATATGCAGGCACAGTAAAGTGGGTCACTGTCCCAGAAGAAGGGATACTTCCTGGAACTGTAATGCAGTGCTGTGCAGCACAGCTGGACAGCTGGGCCGTGCTTCTAAGCAGGCCTGCATCCTGGGACTCATGTGCTTTGCCCTGGGTCTGAGTGGGAGCAACAGGGAGTGATGTGGAACACATTCTGCTGATTTGACATCATGTGTGGTTGTGACATGGTGTGTCCTCCAGAAGAAATCTAAAATACATGTTCCTCTACAGGCACAAATCTGACTGTTCCCCTGATAAGCTCTTCACTGGAAAGATACAATTTGGATGGTACTCTTCAAAGCCAGTGTGTGTATTCATTTATTGGAAGTGTGTCAGACACCGTATGTCAATAATATGCCTTTGATATGTTGGTGTCTGCATCATTTTTTTCAACAGCTGAATGGCATGTATTTGAATGTGAAACCTGTTCTATGTTTTTACTGACTCTTTTCTTTATTCCTATATTTACTCTTGACTAAGAGTTTGATTCAAACACAGGAAAAGTGTGGGATTCATCCTGTTTTTAAAGAAATGCTGCTGTCATAGTATTTCAGTGTGTGGCCAGCGTGTATCTTTTTGTAGATGAGAAGGACATTGAAAAGAGAATATTTTCCCTTTCAGTAACCTAGAGCAAACTCATTTTCCAGGCAGAATAAAAATTTGACTAGGAAGTCTGTCAAATGAAAAGATTATTGTTTTAGTGTAGGGCAGGTTCTGTAACACATGAATTTACTGAAAAGCAGCACATGTAAGAGTGGTGTGTTCAACCACGTTACAGTAAATTGGTTTTATCCAGGAACTTTTCTAATACAGTTAAAGCACTTCCAGTGTAGTAAATGACCTAGTAAAGGAATGAAATAATACACTTTGTTTGTTTGGCTGTTTACTCTACATGAATGAAACTGAGAACCAGTGTCACAACAGAGGGACCCAAAGGCAGCTATTGCAGCTTATCAGTCAGCTGAGCCCCTGGAGTGCCGTTCAGGGTGCTGCAGCCAGCCTAAATGTCAGGTTTGGTCAGGAGTAATGAACACTGTCTGACTGCTGCATCAAAGCGACAGGAGACATTATGAACTACCTGGGAATACCAGGAGAGGTTAGAGGGAAGTGAGGGAAGTGTCTAATGCCGGAGTACCAAGAGCTGCTTAAGGGACATTGTGAAGTGCACAGCTGTGTTGGACTCACCAGTGTGGTGACGGGAAGAGGCTCCAGGAAGAAGCCACCACAGCGGCTGGTTGTGTACCAACAGTTACAAGTGCTTTTTCAGTGATGCTTCAGCTTAGCAGGTGCTCTGCTGTCATGAGAGTCCCAAGGCTGCTCTTTTCTATCTTTTGATAAGAACTTTCCCAGTTTAGCAGTGGGTAACAAATCTCACCTCTTGGTGGACTTATACCGTCTAGTCTTCATGTGCTGTTTGCAGGGCTTGGCTTGGGCCTTTAAAAAAAAAGAAAAAACAAAAGCAGCCATCACATAAAAGAAAATTAAATGGTGTCTAAATGCTAAAGCTTCATATCATTGTCACAGTATCATAGCATTTCATAGCCACAGTTTAAACCAAACCAAACCATGGAAAGCTGAGTGCTGTTGGAGCTGCCAGCTAGTTAGTAAAAAACGACCTGCAGGAGCCCAAAGGGCACCTGCTGCAGCGGTGGAGCTGCAGCCGGGCCTCGGAGTCAGTGCCATCTTGTGGCACATCATGATATTAAAACCCTCTGAGCCACAACTGCCAGATGTCGTCAGAATCAACCACATTTCAAAATCATCGCATGTGGTAAACGCTATAAACCACAGCAAGGCTATGTAAATTTAGCCATAACTTCTGCAGTTGTGCATGGAGCAGCTCATGGCACCTGAATGATTAATGAGGTAAATGCTTACCAGTTACAGCTTGCTGAGGGTGCACAGCGAGTTGCATGTAATTATAAATCCTGACAACAGATGGAAAATTTTGCAGCATCAGAAGCCTGCTCCTGATTAGCCCCATCCTGCTCTGTGCAAGCAAAGCAGGGCCAAGCCACCTGTCTGGAGGGCACCGGCAGCATGGGCTTGGAGGCACGTGTTATCCTGCAGGAGAGCCAGCGCCCTCTTTCTTGCACCCCCAGGAGCTGTGGGGTAGGTGCTGGCTGCTTTTACAAGAGCATCGCACCAAGGTTTAGGGTGTTCCTTCTTGCAGATACTGGTGTCAACACAGAGTTGTTCTTAAAACCAACAGCCAATCCTACCCCAAAAGCACCCGCCCACAGTGAAACCCCATGAGAGCACTACATGCTCGTGTTTCAGACTCAAGGTGCTTCTGCGTCACTTAGACGGTGCCAAACCCTTCGCTCCAGCTGTGCTCATTCCTGGCACCAGGCTTGGCCTGGGCCCACAAAGGCAGTGGCTGTTACTGACACATTGTTCTTTAAAAAAAGGGACTCCTAGCACCTACAGCCTTCATGTTGGTATTTCATATAGGTACAAACAACTTAAAATGTGAAATGATACACATGCAATATTTACTTACTATCTAAAGCAGAATATGTATACTATATGTAAAACTTACTATATAAAGTGTTAAGTATAAATAATATATGAGTGCATATATACAAGGTAAATACTTGAAACATGCATATAAGTATGCAGCATATGAAAATAAAAATTATATAAAACCAATGGTAATAAAATTATATGATCAATATATGTATTTTATCTATAAATATATATATATAAAGATGCTGTTTCCTAATAATGACTGCTGCAGTATTGGAAGAGAATGTGCTGTTCCTAGCAGTGTAACATTTATTGCATACAAAGCAAGGAAATAATAGCAACCTGTATTATGAGACTTAAGAGGGATCTTAGAGACACATTGCTGAGCAGCTGGTAGCCGACTGGTGCACTGGGGAGACATCACTTTGCTGCATGAAAGGACGTCAAAGGAAGACAGAGAGACCCTTGTGTGGTTGTAGGCAACACAACAGCTATCTGATACCTTTAGTTCTTCCTTGTCTCATTACCTACTTCAGGCTGTTCAAAGAATGCAGACATTTCCTGCAAAGGCTTTCTGGGAGTGGTTACAGTCTAATTTCTGCTTTCTGCTGTCTCCATTTCTGTCAGGTATTCAGAGTTACTGTTTTCTTTCAGTAACCTTTAAATTCGTAACTCTTGGATTAAAGCTGGATTTTTTAAATTTTTAATTTATTTTTTTTTTAAGGAAAATGCAGTGTTATTTTTATCAAACCTGGAAAGGAAATCACGCTGCACACATTCCACTCAAGGACTTGAGCCTCGATGTTCATCTAGTATAATTTTAGTACCCACACAGTGGGGTTTTCACAGGGGTTACTGCTTTGCTGGAAAGTAGCTGGGTACAATGGCAACAGTTGTGGGTTTGCTTTAGGTTTATTGCAGATTCACTGAATCATAGACTCATATAGTGGTTTGGGTCGGAAGGGACCTTTAAAAGATCATGTTCTAATCCTTGAGGACAGTAAAATGTTATGATTCAGACAGCCAAAAATTTTAGTACATACAAGGAGTCAATAAATAGTAAATCAGAAACTGATATTTTCATGTTAATTTTGTCACAGTTAAAAAAAAAAAAGGCATAATTGCATTGTCATGAACTGTCAGTGGTGTCTTACCTTCATGACAATCAGATTTGCCTCAGCTTGAACAAGGCAATTCTTAAGTTTCATTTTCAAAACTAGGCAAACTGTGCTTTTATCTTATATTAGGGTAAGCTTCATTATTAAACACAAAGTAATCTTACAGATAGTTTGAAGCCAGTATTAAAATCACAGTGTAATTGATTGCAATTGCTCCTTTTCCTAAGGAGGGTGAAAGCAAATATTCCTTTTGAGAGTCTCTAATTTTCAATACTTTGCATAGACTTCTCTCTTCTTGCTGAACTGTCACTGCAAACCTCTAAGCAAGCTGTCTGCTTCCTCTCTGGCATGCTGGAAATGAAATTTGCCTTTTTTGACTAAGATTTATGTTTTCTCACTCATTTCCTTCCCAGTATCAAGCTTCTAGTTTTCTGACAAGATTGATTTTTGTTCTATTTCTGCATATAAAAATTCCCAATGAGCCCTGAAATTTCCAGTCTCAGAGTGAGTGATACCAGCCTGGAGTCCCATTGCTTATGTCTAGCAGACGCATGTTCAAGCATTGGTTTGTTGCTCACCTAACATAGCAGCAGCCTGACTTGGAAGGGACCTTCCCCTTACATATCCATGAAATACCCACAGCCTCTTCCATTGTCTGACTGGGGGGACTGTGCACCCTGCAAAGGTCCCAGAAGGAACGAAAGCAGAAAATACTGCAGCTGCCATGGAGACGTAAAATCTGAATCTTGTTTGAGACTTGAGTATCAGAGTTACCCAGACAGGAGTGTCCTCAGCACTGCCTTTTCATATTCAAAAGCACAATAAAAGTGAGAAATAGCATTTTGAAAGTTTTCAAGGTTTTTTCATTTCAGAGTTTGGGCTCTAGGTTTTGGAGAGACTTTGATTTTGTAATATCCCAAATTTTAAGGCAGACAAAAATAACTGGCTTAATTCTGCTAATACAACACTTTCTCCCATTTCTTCACCTTACAAAGCTGCTCACAAAATGTCCTGTTTTGCCTATAGGATTCATGGCTGCATTAGAGCTCCTTATATTAGTTTAGGTTTTCAAGTTAGCCCTTAGAGAGATTACATTTCTACTTTGTAATGATTTTACCACCGGAAAAGTTCATCTAGAAAGATGCCTGGAAAACAATAGAATCACAAGGGGAATTCTTTTCTGCTTGCAGTATCTATCACTGTAACATAGCAGAATCAGAGGGGTACATTAAGCTGGCTACATCCTCTGTCAATCTTTTGTTTGATTATTACATTATCAAGTAGCTTGCACTGTGAAAGATTAAAACAGGTAAGTGCAAAGCATGGAGCTACTGAGCACTTTGAATGTAAGTCAGATATCAAACTAGTTTTTGAAGTGCAGAACTACTGAGCTTTCGCTTTGTCACACAAGCAGATGTTGCTGGAGGCAAGGAGGAAAGGAGTGATGCATTTTTTTTACATGGCTGCTGAATCTTGCACTACCTGAAGATCCAGACACTGTGTGCAGCTACTGGTTAGATACCTTTCAAACCTGCCTACTGCCTAAGGGCCACCATGTGTGGCTGAAGTGAAGGGACCAGTTTTCCCATTGTACATCTCTGTAACTTCAAGACGTGCTGTGCACTTCAGTAAGTAAATGGTTGGGCTGCTGTAGATCAGGGGAGAACTTTGTTAATTTTGGAGTCTGACAATATTATTCTTCCCTTTTGCTCTATTTTAGATTTTCATATTTATCACTGGCCAATGTGGGAATGAAGTACTAATGAGCACAGGTGAAATATCTTACCTGGGGAGGAAGACTTCATCCTGAATACAGTTATTCAAAATGATGGTCCAGGTTAATTCAGCTTGAAAAATCCAGCCAAAACCGTTTGCCCTATGTATTACTTTTTGGTACCTGTGGCCTGCCATATATGCATTCTGGCTGCCTTTTAGTATCGGTAGGGATTTGTCCACAGGGAAGTCTTTAAGTCTAGTGACATTACCTTGGTGCCTGTATATTCTGCAGAATCCAAGAAACTTCTAGTAAGTAAGTCTCCAGGCCCAAATAACTGGCTAGGGACCCTGGCTTTCCAGATAATTACACTCATGCCTCTCACTGTTCAAGTAAAAAAGTGCTTCACTCTCTTATTTGTATCAATCTTTAAGTGTACCTACACAGAAATATTACACAGCTTGTAACAGATGTGAGATTAATGTACAGGGTTGTGATATGGGATGCCAGCTGCTCCATGCACAACTGCAGCCATCTCCCTGAAATATACAAGAAGGTGTAAATCATTCCCTACAGACTTTCTTCCTCCTGCACATGCAGCATACTTACCTCCACTGGTATATATGCAAATACCTCTACTGCTATACCGAGTGCTCAGAATGCTGTGCTAGAAAGTTGGTTTTGTCTACCTTACCGAGCAACGAACTGGTAGAGTGTTGGGGACACCAGCATTCATCTGTGTAGCTGCCGCAGCCCCGTATTAGCACAGATCCTGTGTGTGGTGTCCCTGACGGAGCAGGCAAGAAAGGCTGGCACTTGCAAAGGCTCCAGGAGGGTGAATTGTTGGAAATGTCACAGTCACAAAGAGTTCATTTGGGAAAGTTCATTTGAAAGCAGACCGTACACAAAAGTGTAATGGCGTAGAGAGGGGCACCACAGAGCAGAAACCCTTCTTTGAAGAAATGTGGACCATAATATTTTCTACCTAGTGAACATCCATCGTCTCTTTTTAAGCACATGTGGCTATGCCTACTCCCAAACCAACTGTGTTATCTTGTTTAGAGTTTTTTGCTTACAAATAAATAGATATTAGACATTAGTACATAAAATTATTTTTCCCCCAAGTATGTTCACAGTCATGCCTTTTCCTATTATGTGTTATCATCAGTGGCCCCATGGTCAATCATTCGCAAAATCTCACAGAAAACCCTGCTAAATAGGGAGAAACTTGAAAATCTTAAGAAACACAGTATCTGATTTCCAAGCAGAATGCCTGCCTAAAACCAAATCTCATTAGGGAGAAGTCCTCCAGGCAGATATCCTCTCATTATTTATTGTCATGGTTTACTGAAGATCCCTCAGTGTAATTCACCATTATTTTTTTAAATAAATCTCTCTATATAGTAAATGTGATATTCCTTCATCTAAGCAGCAGGATTAGCTTAAAACAGAACAAGACCAAAATTTCATATTTCAGAGACTCATAAACCACTTGGAGCCTGCCAGTAAAGCAACAAGAAGTAAAATATGTCTGAAAAGTATGGTAGCACTGTCTGTACAATGTAATAATGAAACAGTGAGACTGCAAAGCAAAAGCAATTAGTGAGCAACAAATTGTCTACAGTGAGGAACTTCTTTACGGGAGGGTGGTTCTGTGTTTATGATTAATATTTAAGGCATGAAGGCCTTGGATTTAAGGCTTTGTTCGTGTCCTTTAGCCTGGCTTCTATAGGGTTATTTGAGCTGAGGGTCTCAAATGTTTTGAGGCATTCTGGTGTCCTGGTGGATTTGGTTTATGTCTAATAGGGCTCAGCTGCACATCTGAAAATCAGGGATACCAGAATTTCTCTTATATAGGGCAATGTGAGTGAGAGGGTGCTAAAGACTGGGCAAAGCGTTTTGAAATGGATCAAGGGCGTAGAATCATAGAATCATAAAATAGTTAGGGTTGGAAAGGACCCTAAGATCATCTAGTTCCAACCCCCTTGCCGTGGGCAGAGACACCTCACACTAAACCATGCCACCCAAGGCTCTGTGCAACCTGATCTTGAACAGCGCCAGGGATGGAGCATTCACAACTTCCCTGGGCAACCCATTCCAGTGCCTCACCACCCATACAGTAAAGAACTTCTTCCTTATATCTAACCTGAACTTCCCCTCTTAAGTTTGAACCCATTACCCCTTTTCCTGTCACTACAGTCCCTAATGAACAGTCCATCCCCAGCATCCTTATAGCTCCCCTTCAGATACTGGAAGGCTGCTATGAGGTCTCCACACAGCCTTCTCTTGTCCAGGCTGAACAGCCCCAACTTT
>WYDI02017769.1:118971-129931 GCA_009867235.2 Psittacus erithacus | reverse complement strand
CATGCAGCCTTCTCTTCTCCAGGCTGAACAGCCCCAACTTTCTCAGCCTGTCTCCATATGGGAGGTGCTCCAGTCCCTAATCATCCTTGTGGCCTCCTCTGGACTTGTTCCAACAGTTCCATGTCCTTTTTATGTTGAGGACACCAGAACTGCAAGCAGTGCTCCAAGTGGGCTCTTATGAGAGCGGAATAGAGAGATGGCTGAATCTGCTGTTTCTGGGGAGGTACAAGGGCTCTGTTTCAATGGGCATTTTTCCTTTTCCCTCACAGAGAAACGATGCTGCATTGACCCCCATCAGCCTTTCCATGGGTGGAAGCTGTAGGATGAGAGCAGCTTCAGAAATCTGCGCATGCTTCATGCTGATCTTCTCTTTCTTATGGTCAAAAAACCCTAAAGAATCTCTGGCACTCCCTAAAGGGCAAAGGCACCTACTGTGCTTTGTGAGAGTCCGTGCCACATCCCTGCACTCCCCTATAAAGCTCCCCTATGGTGTTTCCAGCTCTTTGCCCAGCTCAGCCCTATACAAGGTCCCTGAGGCTTGGGCACTGCTATAGGGCACCACACCACACAGCCAGATGAAAACTGGACCTCTCCCCTACAGGGAAGGGACTCTTACACCCCCACGGGACAGGACTGTTCATTAAGGCACTGAGCCACAAGGCAAAGGCCCAGGACATCCTTTTGGCTTTGAGTCTTTGAAAAGAGAACATTCCGAGTTCATTAGAAATAAGAGCAATAGTTTGTGGTGGAACTGCCATGAGATACTCTCTGTGATGCTCTTGCTGCAGGAGGAAACAACAGGATCAGAAAAGTCCTCACAGGAAGAGAGCATCCTCCTTTGACATGGCAATGGCCAGATTCCCATGAGGACCAAACATCCAGCTCCTTTTCCGCCTCAGGAATTTTGGCCTGAGGGAGATGAGCTCTGTGGACCACAAGGCTATGGAGGAGCAAACACATCCATGCACAAAATATGTAGGCTGTATGGTGAACGTGTGTCCCACACAGCTCTTGTAAGTACTGCTCCTCCTTGGTGGGACCCACTTCCCAGTCCCCCCATCACCTCCTGCTACCTCTGAAATCAGTCCCCCTGGAAAATAAGGTAAAAGTGAGGTGGGAACACTTGAAAATGTCTGTAAAATGGATCAATTTCAAAATGCTGCGATGTGGAAATGACACTGAACTCAACTGCATTTATTTTTCAGAAACCAAAATCAGGTTTCCCATTTAAACTGATCTAAGGAAAATAAATATATAAATATGGGGCCTTGCTTTGCAAATGTATATTTATAGAGTCCACCCTCCCACCCTTCCTTTTTGCCAGACTAAACAAGACTATTTAGTGTCTTCTCTGACAAACTCCCCATTGCCTTCCTAGCATGCAGCTTTCCCATCCATCCATTTCAGCTACAAGTCTTTGAACATGGGTGACTAGAATTATAGTTATCATACAGAGAGTGTATGATTCTAGATAGTGTCTCACTCACAGCTTCTACATGCTTGATACATACATCCCTTCTCCTCCTGGAAACACTTGACCTGTGGCATACTCAGAGCATATTTTGTCCATCACAGATGCTCTGCAAGGTTTTTTCCTCTGAGGCCCTCAACACATTTGCAACTGAAAATGACATTAAGGACTTTGGTTTCCATCTTTCCCATTCACTTGGTATCCTTTTGGTGCCCAGCCTCCCTACATACTAGTAACAGCTATGGAGCATAACTCATCACAGGCAAGGGTGTGACAGTAGGGTGCACTTGTGTGTGTACGTCTTCCAGCTCATGGAGACAGGCAGGGAGAGCCCATGTTGGTCTGCCATGAATAATATATATCACAGGAGAGCTGCAGATGGAGACATGATGTCCTCAGGTTTGTCTTTATTAGATAGAAATCACACTAGTTTGCCAAATCATGTCCTAACCGAGACTTCAGGTCTTGTCATCCCTCTCCTGGCTGACTGGACCCAACCACAGACAGAACCAAGTACTTAAACCACCAGCCTTTACCTGTCCTGATTGTACTGGCTGTCCTGGGATCTCTCAGAATGTTCTAAAATAGGTGTACCTGAGAGAAAGAGGGAGAAGATGATGTATGTGCAGCCATAAGAAAGCCCATGGCCTCCTTTGTTTAATGGCCCTTGCAGTGGGCAGCACAGTATATTTTTACTCATTAAATCAAAGTGGCTGCTCCTTGCCCTTCAAGTCCCCAGAGAGCAACCATTCTCGATAACAGCCAATCCTCACAGACTCATTAAGCTTTCTTGAAGCTGTTTGCAGAGGCAGGGTGCTAATCTATGAAGATAAGAAGTCAAACCTTTCACTATGAGGACATTTTTTACTACTGGCCTCGTGCTCTCCCTTGTAATTTCATCAAAGGCCAAAGCTAAAAAACCTATCTAATCTGTCAGAACGGCCAATCTAATCTATCATTATTAAACACTTTTATGGAGAAAAATGGATTGCAGCATTAAAGAGCTTGTGATTTAGCACATGAAAAAGATGGAAAAATGTCTGAAATGACAAACAATACAAAATCTGCTTTCCCAACAGAGCAGATTAGCTGGTGGAACAAATAAATAAGTAAATACAGTTGAAACTGCTTAGATTTATAGCAAGAGGTGTAGAAAATGGCTGAGACTTGCCAGTGATAGCCTTTTATGGCAAAAGTAGATTTTAGTGGACAGATACTGAAATGAACCTTCACCTACTCTGCAAGCTATCAGAGCAGAGTGCGATAGAACAAACCCTGCAAGGTCTGTCACGGGACCTTGAAATGATGTTGCAAGGTGATGGCTGCAGAGGGGTTGGTGTTTAATGTAGGAGTCATGATGGTGAGAAGGTCAGTGCTTACATAGTGGAGAAAAACAGGCTTTTCCAGAGGATCATCAAAAGCAGGGACAAAATCTAGCTTAAATGTCCTTTTGGAGCAACTTCTCTCTTCAGGCAAAGACCTGGGAGAGGTGGGACTTCTCACTGTACACACAGAAGAATAAGATTCTTCTGCTCCATCAGTTCCACCTGAACAGGGAATATAATGGTCTTGCTGCAGGAGCTTTGGATGCTCAGTGGGTAGGGATTTCCAAGTCTGATCCTTGCACCCATGCCCGAGATACTCACTGAGGTGCAGCCCATGGCCAGCCGAAGGGACTCCATGTGCCATTCTGAGCCCAGGGCTCTCTACTGAAAAAGGAGTCTGATTTCAGCATGGGGAGACTTGCATCATCCCAGACATTAATTAGGCCTGACAGATTTCTCAGTAATTAGAAACAAGATCAGTTGCCATGAAATAAAGAGGTACTGAATGATCTGTACAAGGGATGTATTTGTATTGCATGCCTTGTGTCCTGGTCACTGGCTGGGAGGGCTCTATGAAAGTCAGAGTCCAAAGCTCAGTCTTTGCATGACCAAGGCTGAAGTCAGCACTAGGATGCAGCAGGAGACCCAAGCCTTTCTTCCCTTGGCTCCAGCAGGGTGTCAGGGGCAGGACTGGGGCTGGCAGTGGGTTAGGTGGGCACCATCCTTTGCACTGCTCCACCATGTGCGCATGGGGAAGTTAACTCAAGCTTTATCACATGTTGGTTTTCAGGCCACCAAGAGTCCTGGCATCATCCCTCTGTAAAGCAAAAGCCCTTGCATCCAGAAAGAGATGCAGACCTTGGATGTGCCTGAAAAGGACCAGGAACATGGACATCCCACCTGAGAAGCCGGATATGTGCCCTACCCCTCCACTGACATTCAGGCTAGAAAGCTGCTCTTCAGCTGCACTGAACACTTCCAGATTTCCAGCATTTCAAGGGAGATTTGGCAGGGATTGCTTGTACTTGATTTTATTTCAGATGCCATAACATTTGGGCCTTTTTATGCAGCTTTTGGCTGGTGTTGAAGCAATTTCTGTCTGTTTCTTCTTTCTCTTCCCCCTCCCCTCTGCCATCCATGGTGGGAGGCTGACAAAAGTCAGTGACTCAGCCCTAGAAGAGAATGGAAAACTCCAACAGGGCTTTGAATTGAAATGCAGGCCAGGAGGGAGAGACCCAAGGGGAGGCTACAGAAAGGGAAGGAAAGGGACTGTAATGAGAAAAAACATGAAGGGAGCGAAAAAGTGCTTTATATTGAATAAGCGAGCAAGAATAAGTTCTTACAGGAGAGTCACTTGTACTCCACAGACTGGGCAAAGGTAGAATTACCCTTACACAAGGAAATCCCAAACTATGGAGGAGACCTCATATTAAAATCCAGCAATGGGTTTTAATGCCAGCCCAAGCTGCAAGCATGGTTCTCTAGGAAAGCAGTGCATCCCAGGGCATCCCAGCCTTTCCCCAGCCTGCCTGTGCTATTCAGCAGCAAAGACCAATCCCTTGCCTAGTGAGCTGGGAAGGTGTCCTCCAGCACCCACAGACACAGGTTGGTCCAGAGGACAACAAATCTCTATCTGATGTCCATCTGGTCTCCCTGCAGCCACATGGGTATAGAAGCAAGAATAGTTAGGGTTGGAAAAGGTATACAGCCTCCCTTCCAAAGCTGGATCTGGCCCTACAGCCTTAACAGGGAACAGCTGCAAACTTAAAGGTTCTCCTCCTGTCAGATTCATGCCTATCACACAGGGACTCAATGGGTTTTTCAGTCTCAGAACAGCTAGCATGCTACCCCTAGGACATGTAAGCACACAGCGGTGGATGTGAAGATACCCATGTTCTCCCAGGCTATCCAAGCACCAAATTACTCAGCCGTTTGCTGTTGTGGGTTCTTGACACCATGGAAGCATTTCAAAGGCAAAATTTGCCATTTTGGGGTTGTGATTCTCCCTCAATACCTTATTATGCTGAGGAAAGGCGACAACCAACGCATTGTGCTGGCAAACATTTCTCATTGCACTGGGTCCCTGGGTAAGCTGGGACCACTCTAAAGAGCTGTTGTCTTTTGCCTGCCACCACACCAGCGTAACATATCTCACACGTCCATGGCAGCCTACTCATTTCCCATTCAGAAATTCCTCCGCTGAATAACACCAAAGAGTTAAGGCTCTGTCAAAAGGTTGCGTTATGGGAAGGGAAATTGGAGGGAAAAATGGCTTTCAATGCAACGGGAGCACAGACAATACTGTTTTGTAACCGCGCCGTTTGATGTGCAATGACAGGAATTAATCATTTTACTTAACAGAATTACTCTTTGTTATGTAAACTTTGTAAAGTCAGTCTCATGTGACCCCTTTCAATTAGGACCAAATTGTTTAAAACTGTCGTCTTTCCGAAGGCACAGTATTCCTACGGATGGGTTGTCATGTCACGCTGGAGTACTCACAGCTGTGCCGTTCGACACCAAATGGAGACCAAAATGCACAGAATTACTCTTTATTCTTCCAACAGAGTAAGCGATCCCTCTGCACTTATTCTAATCTGGGGCTAACATTTGTTTCCTATTTCATTTTCGTCAGTTCTGAGAGAGATGGATTTGGTTCTATAGGTTTCTCATCACCTCAGCCTGTGAGCACCTCAGTGGTGAGAGCAGACATGCATCCTGAGAACCCCTTAGAGAAAAGGAAGCATTTCCCATCTACCAAGAGAGAACCCAGAGCAGAAAAGATGAAGGGTCCCATCTTCAGTGAATGGAAATCATTGCATTAGTAGAGCTAATGTCATGCAGAACATCTGTAGCAGGGCCAAGAAGAGACTCTGGAGGTCCATGATTTCACCCCAACATCTCAGCCTTCTTTCCCTCCTGGTTCCCATAGCCTCAAGAGCTGCTGCACCTCCCTGTGCTGCCAAACTGCTTCACACAAACTATGTGACTTTCAAAGATCTGGACGCATCCTCTGTTACATACAGAGATGCTCAGACTTTGTCATATTGGCTGCATTAAAGCACAGAGCAATGTTCTTATCAGGCTGGTGTGAGCACCACCTATTTGCTTTTGAAGCTGCTTGCAGAATCTAGGCAGCAGCAGACCTAGGATGTGCTAGGAGACAACTGAGCCACACTGGCTGGGCTGCATGTCCTTTGGAGATCCCATTTCACCTGTGCTGCCCGTGCTCCCACTCCAATCCTGCCCCTCCAAAAGGAAGACTCATTACCCCTCATAAACTCTCTCAACTGCATCAACCAGACCAATTTTTGTCCTCTTAGTGCTGTGTTAAGCTAATAGCCAACCCTGATTGCTCTCGCTGATAAAAGCATTTGCTCTTGGTGTTTTCCATGCATAATGCAACGTTTACACTCAGGTCCATGCATTTTCAAAGGGTGGCTGTATGGCTTTTATTTAAGAGCCCAATCAGAAGATTTGCCGCTTCACTTTGAAAGGCATCGGGCAAACTTTGATCTTATGTCCCTGCCCAGCAACATTGGCTATATTAAGAGAACAAACCTACCTTGTGCATAGGAGAAGGCTAATGATCTGCATCCAGGGTTTTCAAGTTGAGCCAAGCCATTATGTACATCCACATTTGTGCAATCAAATGTGGTCAAAGACTGCAGGAGGACCATCACCCAGTGGCGCCTGTCAGCTGAGCTTGTCCTTCATGTGGTGCTGCTTGCCCATATGGATTTCCCCAACCTGCAAGTCACCACCATGACTCCAGTATGGCCATAGGGCTGACTTATTATTCACCAGAATACAAACTGAGGTTGCTATAGGGTCTGCAAAGGCTGGAGCTGCATCCTTGTTAAAGAGCGTCTCAGGGTTACCCAAGGAATTAAACCACTACAGTAGGCTTTCCTCTCCCCATGGGGGTATCTGAACATAACCACCAGCCCCTATAGTGCCAGGTGAAAGATACAGAAAAATGGAGCCCAAGGAAATTAAGTGGTGGCATGAAGGTGTCCAGGAAGCCTGCAGCATGGCTCATGTCACATTTGACATCCCCTGGGACACCAGCCTGGGATTTGCAGGATGCCATCATGGGATAGGCCCCATGCTCTGCAATAAACCACACTGGAAACCAAGACCCATGAGCTGGAATTTACTGAACAAGGCAGGCTGGAAGTATCTGCAGCCACTAATAATAGTGTCTTCCTCTATCAGGCTAATTAGCTCCTGGAGCAGTAAAATCATCTCTGGCATATTCTCTTGATTGCTGTGGCTCTATCTAGTGTTTCTATCATGGCATTTCTAATAGCTAATATTCACTGTGGTATTTCAATATGGGATTTACTCTCACTGTCTGCAAAATAGCCCTGGTTCAGCCCTAGGAAGTAAAATAACAGCAGCTATTGGCCCTGGTAAGCAGCTGAGAACTTTTCTTGTCTGGTTGTGCCGGTCTTTTACATCATTTCAGTAGTTCTTTGTAAAAGGAAATCCTTCCTTGTTCCCTTGGACTGCCTGTGCTGGGGACAGCCTATCCACCCAGGGGGACAGACATTCACTACAGGCTCAGCGCAGTGCCCTGGCATGGTGTGGTGGGAAACTGCCTTGACTGCTTTTAGCTTGACACTACCATGAATATATCCCTGCAAGCAACAATCAGTGCTTTTGATCCCCTTGAGCCAAGGAAATCAGCCCCTGGGTGGGAAACCAAACTCTGTTCTTATGAAAGAATGAGGCTTCAACCCTCAAGACAAAGCTACCTCACAGCTGAAACATCAGACAAGAGGATGCCCTCTGTGCAAAACCACTCCTCAGCCTTCAGTATCTTTTCTCAATCTTCTTCTGGTCTTTCATCTGCTGTTGTATTTACAGACCCAACTACAGTCTTCATGTCAAACTACCAGCAAGACCTGACATTCAGCTAACACTTCGGTGCCTCTTCTGAAGCTTCTGCTTTGTATCCCTTGAAAACCACTGTCTAATGGCAGTTTTCTTAAACACATAAAACTCAATGAAAGTATTTCTAGCAGTAGCTTCTGCTTAGCACCAATGTCCTACCACCACCGACAGGTGACAGCAGCACCAATATAACCTTTGTTAGAAGCAGATAAAGGTGCATGCGCACACATGAGCTTGTGTGCTTAAAAGAAGGGTGATTTCTGCAGACTGTATTGGTTTTTTCCTGAAATTTCACCTGATTCTGTTAAATCCTCACTCAATAGCAATAAAGCTTAAAGGAGATCAGTCCCTGATCCTAGTGCTTGCAGTCACTGAAATCTAGAGAGCAGAGCAAGCCTTAGGAAAGATACTGGAAAAATGCATCCTTTGGGGTGAGTACTGTTTCTCCCTACTGATTTGCCCCTTGAAACTCAGAAATTTCAGTGCCTGAAGGCAGTGCCTCAAGGCTGGAAAAGCAGCAGCACAAGCATGTTTAACAGCAGCAATGCTCCTAAGAGCTACGCCAGGCTTTAGGAGCAACCTGACCAAAACGTGACCCTGAGAATGTCCTGGGAAGATGTGCCCCATAGCTTGTCTTGGCTGTGAAAGGAACTTGACCTCCATCTGCAGCCAAAAATGCTTGACTGGAATGGAATTGACAGCAAAACTCCAGTTCAGGGTGCTTCTGCAGACCACAGACCGTTGCACTCTGCTTGGTGAAAGCCACCAGCATTGCCCACATGTTGTGCCAAGACCAGGTACATTACAACATACGACAATATTGTGATTTCCTTTACCTGCAGCATGATTTGGTGGCATTAACAGAAACTGTGGACGCTCCCCAGCCCCAAAAAAGCATCGTGTGGCTGGAGCCAACAGTTATCAGCAGAGCTTGCCATTGTCCCAGCCTCCCACCCTGTTTTCGGTAATGAGCTCCATTCCCCCAGGGTTTTATTTTCACTAGGAATTCTTCATAACTTGTATTTATTTGCTCAGTGTCAGCTCGATGTCTGCCTTCCTGCCTGGACTATCTTTAGCTTCCAAAATAGTTTGCATTTCAGGAAAGTATTTCAGCAGTATTTGAGTTTTTCTGAGAAGAAATAATGCAGAGCATCGGAGCACGGGCGCCACAGCCACGTGCAGCACACAGAGGCATCCTTAGTGCTTGAGGACCACAGATTCATCTTGGAAACCATCCTGTTTGATTGTCTTCTTCTTTATACATGGGGCAAAACAGGACCTGTCCTGAAATGGCTACATGAGTATTGTACCCGGCAAGATTAGTGGGACTCATGGAAATAGGAGGATGGGGAGAGTGGGATGCACAAGCACACAACATGGTGCACAGCACAGCAGCAGCTGCGCTGGGGGACTGGGAGCAGTTTTTAATTAAAGAAGGATTTCCATCTAATGCCCAGGGAAGGAATGTGAATAAACTTGAACTCCCAGAATGCCTGCAGGATTAGTCTTCTCTTTTTATTGTCACTGAGAGTGCTGTTTGCCTGTAATACCTGCCCCATGGCTGGGTCCTAGTTTTCCTTCTCAAGCATATTCCTGTAACGATAAGTGCCTGCACCGTTAGCAGGTAATCATTAACGTATTGATGTGTTTTTTGCATATGCAAATCAGAGCTATTTGCTGCTCTGCTGATTTTAATTATGGCATATAAAAATAAAAGGAAAAAAATAATAGAAAAATTCTGAGCTATGTTGGAAAGTGCACTGCACGCATTAAAGCACATTAGCTTTAATGGTAGAAAGTTCCCTTTGAGGTAAGTGAGCTGAAGAGTCTTGATAGTGTTGACCTAGGATTGGGATAGTCCCCAGTCATCCTTCCTTCCCATGCAGGCTGTCCCATCGCAGAGCAGCTTTGGTGAATACAAACTGGGGTCCATTAAAGGAAAGCTGAGAACGAGCATCCCTCAGGAGGGGGGTTATTCAGTGATCAGTCCTTCAGATATCTCTAACACTTATGGGGACATTGTGTCTGGGAACTGTACCAAATCTAGTCCTAAATCAACCAGCACACCACACACAAGTAGACCTGGCTCCCATGGGATTGCGCTGATGCCCAGCTCCTAAGGCTCCATCCAGGGTACATCTCCTTGCAATGCCAGCATAGCTGGTGGGGTCATTATCTTTGCAGTGAGCTGTTAATCAAAGCTCCTGCTTGTTGTGCAGGGCTATGGAGTGTGCGGCAGAGTGGACCAGCGGAGCTTGTCATTGTTAATGGGATTATGCTCCCCTAATCTCACAGCAAATCGGATTTTCATGCTCTGCACATTCATCACAGGCTGAGAGCGAGAAGGGCCCGGCTTCCCTGCTCCAGTGCAAGGGGCTCTGCAGCAGGGATGATCCATCGCATGTCTTTTAAGCATGTATTTGTAGATGACTCCTGAAACCAGATTGGAGGGGGCTAGTAGATTTGCCTGGGACCTCCAGGACGGGGAGCGAGCATCGCCATGTGGGATGTGGAACGGAGCCCTGACTGCAGGCACATCCCTCTGGCAAGGAAGGACGCGGCTCTTGGCATGCCTGTCCAGCCTGAACAGCTGCGCTGTTTTCCACAGCGTTATGCAACTGTTTTGTTCCCAAATAATATAACCAGTGTCATGTTTAAATTCATACCAAATCCTGTTTATCTTGCTTCAGTTTCACACAGAAATTGTGTGTGAAGTGTTACCGGCGATCGCTGGCCCCAGGTCCAGTGCTAGCTACCTCCCACCGTCCATCAAGGTGGGTCAGGAGCCATTCCAACCCTCTAGCCTCTGTTGTCTGACATATGCCGACATGGAGCAATGAGATAGGATGAAGTCTGAGGGGAAGGACCCCTCCAACAAGACCTAGCAGGAAGACCCAGTGCCTAAGCTACAGTGCGTCACTCAACCTAGAGGAGACCTTTAGTCTCCTGGTAAGCCCCTAAGCAACAAATCCCTGGCAGCGCTCAAGGCCAAGTTGAACAGGGCTTTGAGCAACTTTGTCTAGTGGAAGATGTCCTTCCCCATGGCAGGGGGTTAGAACTGGATGAGCTTTAAGGTCTTTTTGAACCCAAACCATTCTATGATTCCATCTACCATTGGATGATCTGACAAAGCAGCTACATTTCTTTTTATACCCTCATCAGAAATACAGTAACACGCTGAGGTCCAACTTTGGGTGAAGAAAAGAGGGTTCATAGAACCTCTCTGTGCTCCTGCTGCAGCCAAACCCATGGTCCTGTTAAACAC
>WYDI02017769.1:0-118871 GCA_009867235.2 Psittacus erithacus | reverse complement strand
CTTTGGGTGAAGAAAAGAGGGTTCATAGAACCTCTCTGTGCTCCTGCTGCAGCCAAACCCATGGTCCTGTTAAACACAAGTACAAACACAGTGTCTGTGGCAGGGCCGGAAGGTGCAAGCAGCATCCCTGCATGCGCTGGGTGGTGACTGCATGGGCAAGTCACATGTGTTTGCAACTGCGTTTTAAGAGCCTGAGCCCAACTGTTCAGCCACATATTTAGGACAAAGTTGCAATAACCAGAGAGGCTTTTGAACTTGGGAACAATAGGAGCTATTTTCAATGGGTGAATAATGTTGAAAATCTGTCCCTTAATGTCAGCTCGCAGAACCATCGTTTTTCCCAGTAAATAATATAAAAGTTTAATTTTTTTCTCAATGGATTTCAATGCAACATTTACTTTTGAGACCCTTTATTCCTCATCCAAGAATAGCAGGGAGACAGGCTGAAAAAGAACAAGATGATCTTTATCATTTCAAATAGGGCAATTCCAATATTTCTTTTAGCCGTCTCGCTGGAATTCTGTGTGCTTGTATGCATCCCACCAAAACAGGTTTAGGAAATCACTTATTTTCATGTTTTATATCACATTCCTTTGATGAAGATTGAAACTCATTTAGATATTGCTATTGTTGGTGCAAAAACCAAACCAAACCAAATAATTTTCTATGCAAAAATGGAGCATGTTCAAAGTAATGCACTTCAGGAACTTGTATTGTTGTTTAAAGGAAAAGCAACATTATTCACTGAGATTCTTTTTCATGGTAATAATTTCCTAATGTGCATCAATAGCTTAAATATTGCATACATATTTTGAATTACATAATGCTATGACTCTACTAAAAACCTCTCTGAGTAGACATGGTTTAGAAACCCAGCTTGGAAAGAAAACTGATTTTGAAATATTGAAATCGCTCTGATTTCAAAGCAGGTCTCTTCATTAATCTCTTCTTAATTAAAAGAACACATAGAAGCATTTCTCATAGCCTGGTAGCAGTGTGCCAGGCAAATAATTAATCTTGTATTGTTTTTTTGGCAGCACAGCGCTTTCCTGCAACCCTACTCATGCAGTAGTTTATCCCTGTATGAACTAGGAGCAGGCTACGCTAAAGTAAGGTTCTGATTCAGATATAAGGACTAAGATTTTATAGGCATGAAAACAGCCATGGAAAACAATTAGCAGTTTATCTAATCCGGTGCTTCATGAATGTGGGTCTTTTATCATTAGAATTCCGAGGTACTCTCCTTTTCATGTCAGACTTTGTGCTCACAGTATTTGCTTTCTTGCTTCTGTTGTACACATTGAAACATCTGTTTTCCATTCCTGACCCTCTGTTTTGCCACTGTAGCGCAAGCAAAAGCATTGAGGACAGCCATGAACCCCCTGTTTTTGTTTACAGCAGAGTTGCCAGGTGAGATTATTTAAGCTCTAAAAGCCAAAACAATCTCAGGGTCACCGATGGAGTTCTGGCCCGCTTCTCTTAATTAGATGCTTTTGGCCAAGGGGCTTCAACTGATCTTGTCACCGTTGCTTGGAACCTCCTGCCCAGTGATGATTTCATCTGCCTCTCGACACCATTCTTCTGTGATTAGAAATGATCCTCTGACAGCATGTCTGAAACTGAGAGGTGGACAGGCTTTGCAGATGCAATTAATGATTGGTCAGCACATAACATGCTGCAACATCTATTTCTATGCCAGCATCCTCTGAGACCAACTTGGTAGGTACCATGGTGTGCCAGCATCTGCCACCTTCACCTTACTGTTGAAAAGAGGTTACTGCTCATATAAGAGCTAGTAAAAGGTGGTGGCAGCAAAGAAAGTAGCAGTGTCCTTCAGTGATCTGCTGCACATTGAAGAGGCTGGAAGTCCTGTTAAGTTACAGCAAAAGGTAAGAATAGTGATGTCATCGCCGCTGCAATGTTCATCCCTTTAGGCAATAAGCGAAGCAGAGCTGGAGCAAACTGTGTTTTCCCTACAGTGACAACAGCAACTGCTTCCCACAGCTCAGCTTCTGGATGACTGCTGTCCTTGAAAACCACCTGCTGTCATGGATAGGGCACATCTGACTTATCCCCGCACGAAGCAATTTCCTGACAGATTTCCACTGCCATAAGAGAAGGTTACAAACGATGCCCAAATAGTCGCTCCTCTGCACTAATTAATACTGTAACTCTACGTGGTCCTATTTTGGGCCAGTGGTTTCCCACGCTTTATAGTCCAAATGATCCCTGCTCCAGTGGCAGCATTCCCTTCCCCTCTGATGGGATGCGGGCAGCGAGCATTTCTACCTCCCCTCTCAAGGCACTGACACACTGGCAAGCAGAGATAAGGTCCCTTGAGTTTAAACTTGAACAAAACTGAGTGAATGTGGCTGACTTTTACCACAAGTTCAAGAACATGGAAATTCTTAATGAATGTTTTGATATGTCCTGGGATAATCTATGACCTTTTGAGTCCTTCATTATCCAAAGCAAACTTCAGAACATAGTCCTGGCAGATTTCTTGGAATCGTGACGCTGAGTGATTCTACAGATATCCCAAGTGATGCTCTGAGAGGAATGAAAATATCTTCAAATTACCTCCCATTTACCAAGGGATGAAAATGAACAGTAAATGTGGAGTGGTTATTGCATGGGAAGCTGTCAGAGCAATCAGTTTGTCTATATCGTGTCCGAGTCCCAGAGAATCCTTGCATATTTCAGTAATATTTAAATAATGCTCCGTGCTTGGAAAACAAAATGTCTCACAGTATTTCATGGACTTTTCACAGCGTTTTGGGGGTGCAAAGTTCAGCTTTTTCTCAGAGTTGCACAGTTTTCACCAGCATTCACAGTGCGCACCCAGGGTATTCCGGGGCACATCACAGCCAGCTGCCCCTGCATGACTCTGTTCCCATGGCCAGAGCCACAAGGGCAAGCACTGTCCATGTCGTATCCTTCACCCAAAGCAAAGCAAGCTGCCTCACAAATGAGATGGGACTTGTGTTGGAGACAACCCATGGTGAGAAGGTTTTACTCAAGGACACCAGGACTATAAATTTTACTTAAAAGTCGAGGTGCTTACTATGTGTGCAGGACACAAGGAACTTCTCATTACTGTCTTGTTGTAAAGGTAGAATTATTTTCCCTCCTAAGCTAAGAGCTGTCTAAACACCCAGAGGAATTCCTCCTGCAACATTTACCATGGAGCAAAGCAGACTTGGTAAAGAGCCTCCAAATAAGATGTTTTTAACATTGGACATCCTTGTTTCCCTGCATCAAGAATAGAGTTTCTTTCACCCATAAATGGGTAAACATTATGTTTTGGCTTCATCTAACCCTACTGATGGTGAGATAAAATCATCCAGAGTTCCTCTAATGTCAAGGACCCATTTAACATGCTCCATTTGAAATACACCCTCCTCAGGAGCTCCGCAAACACCAGCTGAATAGATCGCAGCTGAAACCTCCCCATCACAGAGTTTTAACAGAAATGCACATCTCTGTGTAGGCACAGCTCAGCACCTTTCTCAATGATCATGGTTTCTGGAATGCTTAAAGGATTAAGATGAACCCGTCCTAGATACCTGCTAGCTAATAGTTTGGGTCGAATGAACCTTTGTTTAGCTGCTCCCTTCATCATGACTAAGGGAAGTTCATTGGTATTTTACCACAAAGAGGATGAGAAAACAAAGATTTAAAACAAGACGTAATTAAGACATATAAACGCAGTGACATCGGTCAGAAGATGTTGTCTTAGGAAAGGCAATGTTTGTGTGTTTGCTTCAAAATCACTTTGTTTAGCTGCCAAAAGGACATCTCATGAGGAACTTCCTTTCCAAACATCTTGTATATTTCATCAGCCCCCACTCTTTCCTATTCCAGACAAGCTTTTTGCATACAGTTCCCAAACAGAATGACTGTTGATTCTCTCCATCTAATGTTCCCTTTCCCATAGTAAAAAACACGTGACCTTGATTATGGAGAAGACAGCAGCTTGTGTGAAAGTCCATCCTTGTTCATCAAAGCAATTAAGCTCATGCTTTGATATAAAGGGAAGATCCGACAAATTGGGACCATAGAGATGCTACAGTTAATAGATTTCCTTTGAGAACAGCCTGTATTTTCCCCAAAAAGCTAATAATGTAGTTCTTAAATTCAGCTCAAGAGCTGCTCCAAAGCTGCAGCAAGCTTGATAGGGTTGGCATTTCTTAGAAGCTACTTATTCACCCATGACCAAAGTATTAAGACTCACTCTCTGCAGTAAATATGCACAAGTGGACACACACTGGGAAATTCTTTGTCTTGTCCCTGTTCTGTGCTGAAGGAAGACACATGGTTTCAATGATGTCTTTGTTATCTGATCAAGCCTCCAGTCCAATTTGCAATTTTAATGAAAATCAGACACCTGCACTGCAACTGATCTCCATTCCCAGGATTAACAACAAGGAAAAAAAGCATTCCCCCTTATCGGAAGAACTGAAGCCACCAATATCCTGTTACCGAAGGCCGGGCTGTGATTCCAAATGTTAGAAGAAAGGAACCCTTTATCCCTCTTTGGACAGTGATCTCCTCAGACGGAGAACCAAACTGAAATGACAAGCTAGTGGCAATGTTAGCTTGAGCACGGAAGCACAAGCTATGGAGCTGTGCGCACCAAATCTCTGCAAGCTTCAGATACAGGCCATGCTGGCTGACTCCAAAGCAGCACAAGTACTGCACTGACCACAGAGCTGGCTCTCTTATAAATATCATTCATCCAGAGTGGGCATGAATGAATGAGGCATGCATCTTTTGGTGGTGATTCAAGTGTTTTTCCTCACTTTTAATCCGTACAGGCTCATTTTTGATCTGGTCTGGACCTGAAGATGTCACATGCTGTAGCACTAAGCAAACCCCAAAAGGAAACTGGAAAAGGACTTGGAAACAGGACAAGTGCCCTGGCTGCAATGCCACTCAGGAGAGGTGCCCCAGCGCATCACCATGCTATAGCTGAAGCCTGGCCAGGCACCGTGCATGAGGCATTCAAACATTAGGGGCAAAAGACCAGCTCAACACACATGTGGAGAGACTTCCTCCACTCCAAGAGGCAAAGAAACCCACTTTCTCAGTGGTTTAGCCAATGTTTACTGAAGTACCTTCCAAAATATTTCCTGGTTTCTCTTCTTGCCTGAAGCCCATTTCTTTCTGTCAGCTGTGTTGGTGTTTGTTGGTGTGTTTTGTGTAGGGGGAGAAGGATAAAGGAAGGAAAGAAGGAAATAAAAATACTAGTGAGCACCTTCAGTAAGATGATAAACTGCAAAGACTACCCCAAACCAAGAACTTGCAATGAAATTGGCAATTTTTCACACATTTTTTGGTTATTGAAAGAAGTTTGTTTCAATGGAAACCCCCTCATCTGAGGAGATGCTCAGGTAGCTCTAACCAGAGCAGGGAAGTTTCAGATGCCAGAGTTCTTGGGATCCTCCTTGTCCTGAGACGGAAGTCAGGAAGACAAACTTCTGCATAGTTTGTCTTCTCGTTGCAGCATGAGCTCCCTCTTTTGCCCTTCAGAAGGTAAGTCAGGCAGCTCCAAAGAATGGGCTTGTCAAATGGTTTCAAGCCATGCATCTTTTCCTGTCCCACAGCAAGGCAAACAATTTGGAGACACCAGGTCAGCGAAGCATCTCATGTATTGCTGAATTGAGCTCTTTATGTGCATGGGCTTATGTTCCGAGGCAATGGTGCTTTATATAGCAAGACCGTTTTCTATTCAACTCTAAGCTGGGCTCTGCATTCCTAATACGGACTTTTAATCCCGTTTTGCAAAGGAAATTGTATTACTTTGAAACTACATTTAGCCACCCCAGCCTCCCAGAATGTTCCTGAAAACACTGTGCTCTTGAGCCTACCGCCCGTTAGGTAACAGAGGGATCTTTCTGCCCAGGCTGTTTCTCTTGGTGTGTGGTTTAGGGACAGCCTCCTCACCAAACAGTGCGTCGTGTCTTGTTGTAACTCACCCAAGCCCAATGGGCTGCTGGTGCTTCTGAGGACACGCACACTCAATTCTAATGTGATTCAGGTCTCATCTAAGTTGAAGATAAAAATCTCCTGTTGATTCCAGGGAGCTGTACAGCCCTGTAACATCTCGAAGCAGCATTTGGACATAGTGCAAGTGCCACAGCAGTTATAACACAAAGCAGTTCCCTGTTTGATGTGTCTGTTCATCCAAATTACATCCACAGCACTTATCTCTCCCATCAGTTATCTTCCTGCCTCCCATAAACAAGTCTGAGAAAGCTATTAAACAACCACAACAAACATTGAAGCGCCAAGTTCAGGTCCATGAAGCCTCAGATCTCCAAGCCCCACCGTCCCTGTGCATTTTGGTCAAGGAGCATTTGGGGAAGGATGATGAGGAACATGGGTCATTGCCAGGCAGTAAAGTAACGGTGTTTGGGAAAGCACCTGCAGGTGGGGTTATGTGACTCAAGGCTGAAGACTGGATGTCTGAGTTGTGTCCTAAAGTTCAGCGCTGTGATTACCTCGTTGGGCATGTCCACTCTGCACAGCAGTCCTAAGAAGGGTCCTGGAATCAGTGCAGCTGTGTTAGCTATTTATCCAGTGAGGAGCTGTTCTGGTGCAGTTACATTTCCTAACCCCGAAGCCTGGTTTCTGAGAGGTTCCGGGTGGATTTGTGCCCATGATGTGGTACAGAGGTACCCATTTCCATTGCCTGTGTGTGACTTATTTCAATCCCCAAATTTCACATGGTAATAAAGAAGTTTTAGGAAAATTATATGTAAAAACACAGCTAGTGTGGAGGGGGTGTCAAAGAGGCCAACACAGCTCCTATGAATGTCCCTCTGCTCTGGGAAGGGCCAAAGTAGAAGTAAGCCCATACAAGCACTGTGCATGCATCCTGGGCACCATCCCTGCTCCCTGCTCACTTGTCACTGGATGTGCTCTGCATGCCCCTGCAGGCACAGCAGGACCACCTGGGCATCTTCTCTCCACCAGAGCCTTTAGGGACCATCATGGTCCAAAACTCAATCAGCAACAACAGCGCTGCCTCCATCCAAGGTTTTTTAGCAGCTTTGGTCTAACAGTTGTATGAGGGGGAGGGAGAGATTTAAAGCTTTGTTTTTATGTTCCTCTCTCTTCTTTTTCTTCCCTTTTGTTTTTTAAGCAGGCAAACATCTGCAGAGCACTCTAAGATAACCATAGCAATGACATGAGGACAATTGGCAGGCGCTCTGTGCTCCTCAGCTGCGCTGTGATTCACTGGTCCAGTGCTCTGAGCTGCGTCCAGGCGGCCCAACAAGGAGGGACCTCCTCGCATGGAGACCTTGCCCTGGGGTCAGGGATAGAGCACACCAGAACTTGCATTGGAGCGGAACGGGGGAATGCAGATATCAGGGGATTTTCAATGGAAATCACAGGTGTTTCTTCCCTTCCTCCTCCCTGCGAGAGGCCCCTCTATGTTCTGTTACAGTCTGTTTTTCTGGCAACCAGCGCGCTCTATTTTCCTTGCCCGTGTTTTTATGAGTTATGTTTGGTTTGTGCTAAAACAACAGAAAACAGCACAGGGCTGGGTGGGTTTTTTGAGTGGGTTGTTGGTTATTTTCTTTCTTCTTTTCCTTTTCGGAACTATGCAAAGGGTCATTGGGAAGCCCTGATTCCAGTAAAACCTTTCAGAAGGATTGATGGAGGTTTCAGATCAGCTCAGGGTCACAGGTCAAATGGTTTAGCCCCCCAGGCAGGCGAGAAGATGAGATTAGCAGCCATGCAGTCACAGCTAAGCCGTGAAAGAGGCGCAGGGCTCCACAGGACACACATGGCGGTGGGAAGAAGGCGAGCTTTTAGCAATGGGCTTACAAACCACTGTTGATAAACGTCTCACTGAAGAGCCACTCATCCACCCCATTTCAGTAGAGAAAGTGAACTGCAGCTGGCCAGGGGGCAGGACACGGGAAGAAGCAGATTTGTGTTTGCACAAGAGCAGAATAAATACCTCATTTTTTAAGAACAAGAGATTTTTTCACTATAGTGGAGGACTAAGTCTTTTAAAACTATCTGACATTGTGTTTAAAAGCAGCATCAATTGCTCTTCGGTGAAGGCCTGAGCCAAAGATCAAGCAGGGAGAAAGAGCAGGTGTTTAATAAATCTTTAGAGGAGTTGCTTTAAAAGGTATCTGTGATTTGCTCTAGACATGAAGTATCAGTATTGGGAAAATGCATTATTCACGTACCTCCATCTAACCACAGAGCTATTTTGGCTGTGTTTCAGAGAGAAAAATCGGTGGCATATGGTCTGCATAAAGCATAAGCATGGCTCGTTCTTTCGACTGGTCTTGGCACTGGGGAGGTCATGAAATCATCTTTCAGAAACTTCAGCCAGACCAAGGCAGAGCCTCCTCCTCTTTTCATAGTTGTCCTTATCAAGAACCTTATTCATAGTCACTAATGTCATCATCACAGAATCATAGAATGGTTTGGGTTGGAAAGGACCTTAACATCATCCAGTTCCAACCCCCTGCCATGGGCAGGAACACTTCACACTAGACCATGTTGCCCAAGGCTCTGTCCAGCCTGGCCTTGAACGAGGCCAGGGATGGAGCATTCACAACTTCTCTAGGCACCCTGTGCCAGCGCCTCACCACCCTCACAGTGAAGAACTTACTCCTTATATCTAACCTGAACTTCTCCTGTTTCAGTTTGAAGCCATTACCCCTTGTTCTATTACTAAAGTCCCTGATGAAAAGTCTCCATCGTCCATGTAGGCCCCCTTCAGATATTGGAAGATATGCCATGCATCTTCCCAGGACCAAAAAGTTGTTGTTTTGAATATAGAAGCATCTTACTTTTTCCAACTGAAGACAGGGATAAGATTAAAAAAACGACCCCAAAACCAGGTATTAGTCCCTGAAAAACGTATGTAAGACCTCTGCATCTTCCAACATTTCAGATTGTTCCCCCCCATCCGCTGCTGCCAGGAGGAGAGAACTCCAGGCTCTCCAGTGGGGCTCATGACCCAGCTCATGTTGCAGGCATTCAATATTCACAGGAGCAATTGCTGCCAGCCGTGCATCACCAGCCTGTCCCTAACCCTCATGAGTAACCCTACCTGCGAGACAGCTTTCGGGGGGAGGAGGACAGTGGAAAGTCTGGAAACAGAATATGGAAGGGAAAAATCCAAGGCCTTCGTGTTACATGAGATCATTAGGCCAAATTGCATACCTCTGTAAGCAAACCCAATAGTGCTTATTTGCATGAATAAACGTCCTTTCTCTGCCCTTACAAAGAGTTTGCAAAGGATTAATAGGCTGGCTATTTCAATTCATGCAGAATGGACAAACCCTATTCTTGTGGTCCCCAAGACGGAAGAAAGTATGTTTAGCCACCTGCCCAACTGGGAGATGTGTTTGCATGGTGACCACGTCATTTACATAGCTGGGAGGTATTGCATAGCCCCCTTCCTCAAAGGAAGAAAAGGAGTCGAGGCTGCTTTTTTTCTCCTCTAAACAAAAGGTGATTTATTTAAAGCCAAAAGGTGTGAAGGATTATCTTCTGAACCTGCCAAACTGGCTGCAAACATCCTGGAGAGCAGATTTTACTGTTATTATTTTGCATTATTTCATTTTTAAAAGAATGAGAAAAACCGTGGAAGCAGAAAGATGAAAACTGGCTTTCCTTTGACATATTTATTCCTGAGATTAAATGTGTGTGATTATATGCTATATACATACCACTGTAGATAGCAGAGGTGTTAGCTCTAGGACACTGCAACATCCGGATGTAATTTATATCTCTCCCCTCGTCTTCACTCTCAAACATATGTGGTTCATCACATTCTTTGCCATTGCTGGACTCTGGCAGGTCTCCAGCATTTCAGAGGTCACTGGGTTTCTGAGTGGCTGATTTGTCAATAGCTGCTTTTGCTGTGTTTACCCAGGTATTATTGAGCTTCGTACCACTAAGACAAGCTGGTACATGCTGGTTCTGTTCCATGTGGTGTTTATTCTCTGCTGTTTTGACCTTAAAGTTCAGCTGCAAAATGGATCCAACCGGCATGTCTAGAAGCTGCTGTGAGTCTGTAGAGATGAGGGCAGGGAGAGAATGGGGTGGGAAGAGATTAGGATAGGATAGGATAGGATAGGAGCTGGTATTGGGGAACACCAGTTGGAACAAGATGAATTCAACATCTCTATTAAGCCTGATGTTTGCAAATTTAATACTTAGCAGAGGCATCACTTCTCTATCTCTAAAACTTACAGCTTGAAGGTCAATTGCAGTTTCAGCATACCTGTTCTGAATCGTACCGAACATAACATTGGGATACAGAAGAAAGGTATTTTTTTTCCCTTGTTTTACATTTAAAGATCACAAATATTTATCCCAAGGGAAAAAGCTGCCCTTTTCTCAGTACCAGCATGAGCAAAACTGAAGCAGCACAGCACAGCAACCCTGCTGCCTTCATGGCAGCATTGACTCTGAAAGACTATCTTAGGATGCCGGTAATGTTGCACCAAACCCAACCTGCAACTGTGAAAACATCTGCTACATGAAGACCTCCAAGCACCGAGGCCAGTTGCTTGCCAACAGACGTTTTACAAGCCTCATTTCCAGAGGACAGCTATTCAAAGCTTGCTGAAAACCAAGACCTTTAGAAGTTTCTTCAGCTGGACACCCAATAGCTAAGGCATCCCAAATCCCTGGTTATTTCTGACCATCTTGGCACACAGCACTGAGCATAGGAAATGGGTGAGATTAACGACTTCAGCTCACACATCAAGCAGGATATGGAGGGCTACGTGTGCTATGTGCATAATATGTCCCTTTTGCCAGTGTCAATCAAATTTTAAAGCGCAGAAAGGACATTGTGCCCACATGGAGAGCAAACATTTCACTTCTCCGGATCAAAGCCTAATAGAAATATCCTCTTTCTTCCTGTCCTTCCATCGTATGAGCTGGAGAATACAACTATCTCACATGAAAAACATAATCAAACCAGCAAGTTTACAGGCTAAAAATCCAAAGGGAGCTGCTTCTTCTCATTGAACTTCCCATGTTTTTGTTGCCTGAGAGAATATTGAGGTTTTCCAAAGGTGTATTCAAGGATCTTGCACAAACATGCTCTGCTGCACTAGACATTTCTTATCGGCCTCGGACTGCAAAAGCTGCGATAGGAAATGTGCCATTCATTCACAGGGCTCCTGGTGGGGATCTGAGGCATATCTCGAGCGTGTTATCACATGCTTTGTATTGTCTACTCCATCCTGAGAAAGAAACACTCTAATCAGCCTGACATTTTCTCCTTCTGGAAATCACCAGCTCATTTCTCTGCCTTTTGCCTTGCATTGATTAAACACCTTCCTGTTGAAACAGTAACTAGACAACCACAATAGCAGCAAAAAAAACCTGCTTTGAAACTTGGTATCAGCTCCCAGATTCCTGGTCTTTTTCACGTGAGAACAGAGTTATTTTGAATGCATGGGTAGGGAATAGGTGGGGAAGGACTTCAAGAAGTTTTGCTGCTTGGTTTAATAACGAGCACCTTCTGGTACTATCCTGTAACTATGTGCAAGTGGCTTGGATGTGATTCCTTTGGGTTGGGGTAGTGCCCACATGCATGACCCCCAGGAAAGGATCCTCTCTGCAGAAGATCTGATTTACGACCTGATACCACCCAAAAATTCTAGGAAATTTACAGTTCAGCAGCTGAAAACAAAAGGTGTCTGAATTGTTTCCCAGCTCAACCTTCTTCCATTTTTCTATGGGAAAAGGGTTTTCCCTTGCACCAGCTGCGCTAGCCATTCAGACCTACGCATTCTGATATATTCCAGCTTTCCAAACACTTTTAACTGCATTTCCCAAGGACAGGATACTTTTGCTGTGTCCTTTTACGTTACCTAAAGTGTAAAAGGATTTGTAATAGGAAGGAGAACTCAATTATTTAAATGTGCACACATGAGCCACTAAGGCGGCATACATGTAAGGGTAACATTTATCTAATCATACCCATATCAGCTTAGTGTGACATTGCCTCCCAGAAAGGGAAAAATAATTACACTAATGTTAATACTGCAGTAAGATAAAGGTGTTTTTAAGATGTAATTGTATCCATTCAATTAACTTCTAGCACTTATGCTTGTAGGCTGCCTTCTAGAATTATTCTTTCTTTAAAGTCAGTTTGGAACTTTTCATCTCACTACAATGTAATGGAGGAAAACCAAAACTCCTCATCTTTTTACCTAAACTGGTAAGCATCTGGACCTTAGGCTGCTTTGGTGACTATCCAAGAAGAAAGAATGCTGTTCTTAACATCTTGTCTATGTGGGAAATTAAACACTCTATGGATAGTGAAATATTCCCTGTATTAATATAATGCTTATCAGCAGAAAGAAAATTAAAAATACAGACCAGACATTATTTGAATCTCAGAAAACCCACATAAAAATTGTAATTGCATGGGAAGAATCCTTAAATTTCTCTTGCTTATGTCTGTATTAACAACTGAGTTGAGCACTTCCTCTATTTCCTAGGCAAATACTACATTAGGATTAAGGATGCTGCATTAGTCTTCTCCCAGCTGCAACCCTCTGGCAAAGAGCTCTAAGTTGAGTGGGTTGCATGGACCTTATGAGGTTGCAAGGCAGTGACATGAAGAAAAAAGGTTGGGCATGGAAAATCTCCCATGAAAATGGAAAGGCAGTCCCAGCATCCTTCCCCAGACATCGTTCATCTCAATGAGAGCACTCAAATGTCCTGGGAAGGAGCAATCCCAAAAACAGGCCCTCTCAGACTTCATCTCAGCTGTGGTTTGGATCTCTTCTTATTTCAGAGCTCATGTTTCCTAAAGCCTTATTCTTGCCACTTTAAGGTTTTCACCATGGCTATGATAACACTCATACTGGTATTCTTTAAATGGCAGTGTGGGAATAGCATCTTTATCTTGGGCATTGCTATCTATGAAGTATATAAAAATGCAGAGCCAAAATGACCCATCGCTCCATTCAGTGCTTGACACACTGCTGAAAAGTAACAAAGCGGAATTTCTTGGTTAAAAACTTACTAGTGAGCACTTCAAATCCTTACGAAATTCACTTGATACAACGCCTCAGCTGAGACTCCTCATCAAATTCCAGTCAGATTTGCTGAAAATAGTTCACTAAGCTTTGCCTAGAAGGTTGCTTGGCTGGATGCTGAGCAAGACGGAGTTGACTGATAGACATATGCATACACACAGGCATTCAGAGAAGATTTAAGAGCCGTCTTCTGCTGCAGCTGTTTTCATAGCTTAGATCAATGCTCTTACTCATTGCACGCAGTCATATCAGTCAGACTTACAGGAAGACCTACACAATGGTTCAAACCTAATCCTTCCTCATCTATCTTAGTCATTTTACAGGCTTATAACAGGAGTTTGTCCTTAGAAGCATACATTGAATCCTTTCCTCACTCAAACCAGAGCTTTAACGTATTGCAATTCAGCCATTTTGGACAAGATGTCAATGTGATGACAGCAAGCCTATGCCATCGGTCTTTCTGAAAGCACCATGAAGATAACTTCTTTGATGTTTCATGAAATTCAAAGCTTCTAAAGAACACCCTGGAGTAGTATTTAAAAAGGGGATGAAAGTTTAGTCCAATAAGAATGACACAATCTACTGAACTCATGGGACCTTGTTATCTGCATAGTTCCTATCACAATCTGCATGTCTGCAGGCCTCCAATAGTAATGTGTTGCACAGCACATTTTGCCTATAGTGTCAGCAAACCTGCTCTCAAAAAACCCAAACATGTAATGGCATTCTCTTATCTTTACTGTTACTAGCAATGTTTCTGAAATTGCTACCAAAGCTTGTGGGATATTCAAGACAGTTCTCTTCAGAGCAAAAATAAAGGGTAAAAATTGTGTCCTGTGACCTGCTTAACACCGAATCACTTACCAAATTACCTAGTATTTCTGAATTCCCTCTGAGAGCAGACACTGTAGATGGGGATGGATAACGGCTATGCAGAAGTCTAAGCTCACTAGCAAGAAATCTAGCAGTAGAATGATCCCTCTGATCCAATGCTCAAGATCAATCCCTAATATTACTGATAAGCTTAGATACAGTTTTGAGAGGGACAAAACAAACAATACCACAACAAGAGATAGAGAACCACACAGAAGAGGAGAGCCTTAGGGATAAGAGTGCAACCATCTTTGCTGTGATCTATTTCCATGTAAAATTGCTGTGTTTCTCTGGGAAATTCTGACCCTTGAGACATCAATAGAAAAATGAATTCCTTCTTTCATTTCTATACACAACACTCTCCTCTTGATCCTTCATACACCATGATTTCTTCTTTTATAGTAGCTTCCAAATGCAATCCTCAGTGGTTTCTTTATTATTGGTTTGGTTTGCTTAATATTTGTCCACTTTAGAAACAGTTCTAATGCATCCACAGACCTTTGCGAAGATATTGAGTATAATTCAGGTTTGATCACCAGTGATTAGAGTTTGCTTTGGTATAGCTGCCCAATTTTCTATGTCGAAGAATGCAGGAAGTGGCTGTAGCTGAGTACATACATTGTAAATCTAGTCCTGACTCAGGCAGGAGAAGCTGGTATACAAAGCTGGGTCCCATTTCTTTTTTAGATCACATATAACAAAAGGTTGCATTATTGCTGCATCCCAATTACTTCTGCAGCTGTTCTAGGTACTACTGGCCTGTATGTCTGAGAGTGCAGGACATATTGAATCTCTGCAGCATCTCCTCTTTCTTTTGTAAAAGGAGGTATTGTTCAAATGCCAAAGTTACATGGCTGGGTTTCCAAAACCACTTACTATTTTGATAACTTTGTTCCTGCTGATACCCCAATGAGCTGTGCTGAAACACCAGCCTGCAGGTCTAGCAAACTGAGCAGGAGATGACTTCTCAGGGAAGATCTTGCTTTTAAGGTAGCAAAATTCACAGATCCTTTGTAATGCAGGAGAGGTCCAGTCCTTGGACTCCTCCATCCCCTTCCCCACCCCTGATCCTGCTCTCCTCCCTTTTTCATTGACTACAAATGGAGTGGAGGGGACTGAGTCCCTAATTAAACATACTAGCATTAGCTGACCGTGTCTTTGGAGGGAATGGGGCATGTCATAGTCTTGTAAGATGTATATACCATGCTGCCAAAAAAAATCCTCATCAAGGACAGTATCCCATCCTGCTGTTTTTACAGCTGTCATTTTTTTTCTTCCTAAAATGGAAGCAAACCTTTGCAGACAAACTTATCCCTGGTGTAAGTACACTGAAGCCAAGTTCAGTATCAATAAATCAGTGCCTTCGTCAGGAAAGCAATTGCATGGTTGTTTTTATCTGCTATTATCTGTAAGTTTAATTGGAGTACAAAAAGTAAGTAAATTTTTAATGACAGCTGCATTCCCTATCCCAGCCTGTTGTATGACCTTCAGATATTGAAAACAAATGAATAATTGAAAACAAAGCTTCGATCATGCATCTTTGAGGTGGTTTCGAAGCTCGCCTAAGAGACCTCAAAAGACTCCTTGCTTCTACCAGAAAGCAAATGTTTCAATCAATTCTGATTTTAACCATTTCTCTTTAAAAGATAATTAAAAACTATTTCTGTACTTCTCTAATGTGGCAAAAAAGAATCTATATAGAAGCTAAATCCTGCTGGTTTTCATGTGTCTTAGGTCAAATAGATTACTGCAGGTTTACACTGGACTAAAAATGGGGGATTTCAACTGACATTTTATGAGTACCAAGTACTCATAGAATCAGTTCAAATTTCATACAGAAACTGTATTTTCTTGCAGAAAGAGGAGAAATTACTGTTTCCATAAATAAATTAAATAGGGTTAGGGACTCAGAACCAGCCCCTGGACTATTTTAGCCCATACTCTCTGTATTTCTGTTCATTTCCCACTGTGACAGAAGGCACTTCCAATATTTATTTCAGGTGAGTGCAATTTTACTAGCAATAGTCTCATATAATTGTTTGTCCCCACTTTATGGCAGCAAGGGCAAATTCACTACTGAATTAATCATTGTCCTTTTCAAGGAGGTCTGGATTTTTACTGGGAAAAGAATGAAACTGATAGGGGTTATTTTCCTTTAAAGTTTAGTAGATTTTAAGCTGACTATTACATGAAATAAACAGCTGGCATTCCAGTTATTAGGATGCAATATAGTCTCCTTTTTACCTACCTGGAGCTCTATATGAAAAACATGATTTTTGTATAATTAACTAACTCAAGCAGCATTCATCCAAACAGGAAAATGCCATATGTGGGATGTGAGGGATCAACAGCTTTTGAAACGAATAGGAACTGAGCACTATATCCCTAAGACATCTCTGCAAACCTCAGACTGAAACCAGATTCATATGCCTCGACCCCACTCTGAGTGAGACATCCAGCCCAGATTTCTCCCCTTAACCTGGTTTTCATTTTGAATGTGCAGTTTACCTTTAAGAAATTAATCTTTTAAATATGAATTGCTTTTCTCAGATGCCTGGCTATGATAAAAGGCTCCAGACACAGCCAGGAATGAGATTACAATGAATATTGGTATTTGTCATGATCTGTCTGCCTCTTTGCCATTTCATTTTATACTTCAAACTTGAACAAATGAAGGCTGTGCATATTAAGCACCCGTGGTTTGTATGTTGATGGGCACACTGGGAGGAAAAAGGCCAAGCTTGATTTCAGAAGTGCCCGGGTTGCACACCCAGCCCATAGCTATGGGAGTAGTTGTTTCCATCTGTTGAGTCGGAAATGACTCTCTCCTTTGTCAGATTTTGAGGAAACTTGGAATTCCTGATTTTGAGCTCAGCTGGCCAAAATGCATCCTCCCAGTTTTGAGGTTACAGCCTGGTTTGGGTAAAGCATTGCAAAAACATGCATTGCAATTAAAGCCTGGGTGATGGGCAGCCACAGCACTCCTCTGTGCTGAGTGGGAATTGCAGCCTGGTCCATGCAGCAGCTCCCAGGGTAACTTCATTCAGTCCTTGCACTTTGGGGATGCTGCACACATCCCTGCTAACAGCCAGAGCCCAAGTGGCAACCCAGTCTGACACAATGCCAAAGCCAGGAAGGCTGTGAGTTACAGCTGGTGAGGCTGAAACTGAGGACTCCTCCTCACTCCTCCCATCCTCAAGCTTCCATCCACAAACTGCACAACCCATTGCTCACACAGTGGCTCCTGCTAAATTCAGGAAAACCCAGGAGAGGGCAAGTCCAAGCAAACTCTTTTGCCTTCGGTGAGGGTTTCTCAGGCCTTGCTGACAAAGGTAATATCTGGTTTTTGGAAAGCAGATGTGTAAAACCCTACCAAACGCTCCTCCTCCCGGCCTGCCTGCTGGCCCTCATCTGAGCTTGGGCAGTCTTGTTTGCACACGTTTGGTCTGCTACGTGTTGGCTGTAATTTCTCTTGATTGAATAAAGCATTAATAAGATAATCAGAACAAATGCCACTCTTTGGCTGTCCCTTAAGCATGTCTGGAGCTACAGAAATTGTTTTATATGACTGCTGGATAATGGGGATGGTGTAAAACTGTACACATGGTGCCATACAGCTTACACGCACTTTCACGATCAATCAGCATCAAATTAAAAGCAGGAATTATTACTGAAGTTGAAATGAAGTACAGATAGCAAATGGGAGTACTTACAACTCCTGGGTCACGCTTGAGCAAGGAAATGATGCTGAGAACTATAATTGGTTCTCTTTCAAAGGAGCCTTTAATAAGAGCTCAAAATACTTTTAGCTTTTCCCCAAAGACCAGCAGAAGCAGGGAGCTGAGGGGCTGTGTGTCGGGGGCTGGCTTTCCCCACTGAAGCCATTTATCTGGTGCTGCCTCAGTTTCTCCAATCTGTAAAATGGGCTAATATTCCCAGCAGCTTTGAGGCTTTGTCAAAGAGAGACACTGGAGGGCATGGACAGATCTTGCATACTGCTACAGAAAGTAAAGCATGATCCAGCTTTGAGGACTGCAAGGAGCCTGTAGCACATTGAACCTAACCCTGGCCATGTACCTTCTTCTCATCAGACACTCCATACCAGGGTGAGGCCAAAGGGGGATGCCACAGCAGCTGCTGTATTGCATTTCTCCTCCTAACCAGGCTATTTCAGCAAAGGGCGTTGTTTCCATCACAATCCCTGCCGTGCATTGCTTTGATGTCTTGATTGCATTACGGGAAATCTCCTTTCCAGCAGATTAGCAGGTCCCTCTCCCCACCTTCCCACATGCCCCGGAGCACTGAAATCCTCTGTAGCCTACAAATCCCTTAGCAGGAGTTCTGGGTTGGGAGGGCTGCAGGGTAAGGGCTGGCGCTGTTGCTGATTCAATCCTCTTTTCCCGTTGCACCAGAGCCCATGATAAACCAAGAGCTGCAGCAACCCCAGATGCCCACTCTTACATTAGAAAATGTATTAAGACTTGATAATTTTTTCTTGTAAAACCTAAATATCCACTGGTGACTTTGGACAGTGCCTTAGGAAACCAGGTCTCCTTCATAAAGCCAGTGAAGCAGACAAAGCCAACAGGTAGACATATGGGGCTCAGTGGACACAAAGTGCAAGCTTTGAGAGTTTGGGGGTTTTTTCCCGTATTTCAGATTGGGTTAAATAAACCAGGGCAAAATAAGGACCAAAATTCTGCCAAGAAAATGACCTTTTGGATACAATTCTTTTAAAGGAACAGTTCTGCCCACAGGAGCAGGAGCAGGCTCTTGTCTTAGGCCTCATCAGTGCAAAAATAAGGAGAAATACCTATTGGCTTTCAAGTTGATATGGAGCTTTGGGATTTTATCCTCTTACATTTAAAAATGGTAGCTTTGAGGAAGCTTTACCGGGTTTGCTGGTTTGCTTTAACCTCATTAGTTTATGTGGCAATAAATGACTACCTCATGTAGCCAAGCCCCTCGTCAGGAGAGTGCTCAGACCCAAACCAGCCTTCAGCTGGGGGAATGCAGCCACTGAAACACCAAAACCTTCCTCACAAGACCAAGCACTTGACTGAAATGATCCCTGAATAACTGGAGCTGCAAGGGAAAGCAAGCTGCAAATTACCTTGGGCCACAGTGTTTGCTCGGGTGGTTCTACCACTGCGAGCTGAGGGAGCAAAGGAGCTTGCAATACTAATTACAGCTGGGAAAAACCTGGGACTCAACTGCTGCTCTCACCAGAATATTTGTCTAAGTATGAAAATAGTCCTATTAAATGAGAGACAAGAACCGAGAGCTCCTACCCCCCTGAGTACCTTATATGTCCGTATATCACCAGTCCATACACGGCACAGGCGCATTCTCCACAGCATCACAAGCTCCCCTGAAACCCTGCCACCCTCGTTGGTCTCCTCGCCTGCAGCAACCCCAGCAGACCTGATCCTTTGAGGGTTACAAACCTCATTTTCTGCTTGTTTATGGCCATTTGCTCCGCTGCCAAAACCCGCACCGGTGGGGGTTTTTACACTATTATTTTCTAAAGAAACACGACGTTAACTCCGAGCACCGCGTCCCTTCACTCGAGCCGTGTTTTGACAGGAGCGCCACAAGACCCGTTTGCACGTCAAGAAAACGCTTGTCTGACTTTTCCAATCCTATTTCAACAAACCCTCCAATTGTTCCATCAAACTGGGGTAGGAAAAAAGAAAGGCAAAGCAAACAAGGCACACTTCTGCCCCCTCTTTAAAAGAGAAATCCACCCCCCCACCCAGCGTTGATTCAGGCAAAGAGCCAGCTTGGGAGTTCGGTGAGTTATCACCTTTTAGCAGAGCTGGAGGAAACCTTTTCCCCCTTGTATGCTGTGGTCCTGCGAGGGCCAAACCTGACCAAATAGCTCCAGAGAGAGCCCCAGAAGGATCCTTCACACAGTGCAGGGACAAAAGCCACCAAGGGACCATGGCATCTCCTGGCTTGCCATCTGCATCCAAACGTGTCTTGGGGCTGGGAGGGAGGGGAGGGAGGGTGTTTTTTAAGTGATAAAAGAATAGATAAAGAATAAGCCTTAAACATTGCTAAAGGCCATAAGTCAGGGAAAAAAAAACCCAACAAAGTGAGCCTGAGTGTTATGAAACCCAGGCAGAATATGGGAGCGCTTCCTTCACTCTGTTTGCATTGCAACCAGCACCCAGAAAGTTCACACCTGTGCTGGGAACCCTGCCTAAGAAAAAGCCCAGCCAAGTATTTGAAACAAACACATTTTCAGACTTTTCTAACCCCAAGGCGCTTTCACAGGGATTGTCAAGGAGTCAAAGCACAGAGAGGAGAACAAACAAAACAACCCTCAGCCAAGCCCAGTCCTCCCGCCTCATACAAAGCCACTGAAGCAGGGTGACCGCAGCCAGGATAGGGAGCCAGGCTGGGCTGGGGATGGGTTTCCCAAAGAAAAGGCTCCTCCAGCATCCCAGTCCCACCTCCTGCCATGGGCATTGTAGGGAGGAGCGTTATCGGCGCAGCATCTCCAGGAGGAAGGGAAGAGCAACTTGATTTCAACCGTCTCTGAAACTAAGTAGGACTTTGATGAAGGCATTGCACAACCTTGCCATAAAATGTAAGAACGGGCTCGACATGAGGAGTTGAGAGTTAAGCAAGCGTGCTGTGCTCAGGGGGGCAATCTGCTCGCCTTCTCAGGGAGGTTTGACAGTAGCTTAGTAACTCTGTGTCACCAAATACTGCTGGGGTTTCCAACCTGGCAGAGCCCGCGTGCTGCATGGAGACCAACTGTATCAACAAACAAAGCAACCCCTGGGTGCCGCTCTGTTTAGTTCAGTGTATCTTCCTGAAACAAATAGCAAGGTAATTCCTTGGTTATTTATAGAGCCATTTACAGCACAAGTCACCGCAAACAGACATGCCTTTGCTATGTCCTGCAGTGTTTATGCAGCCCACCTTGCTCAGCGCGCATGGGTGGCTTCTGCCAAGCAGCAGCTGGATGCCCAAGCAGACGTAGACAATTAGCAGTGTCCCTCATCAGCCGGCTGGACTTGCTGTGTGGTCCTGCCCTTCAAAGCATGGAGACTTGAGCCCAGACCCATGCAGTGCATAGGAAAAGCTCGCAGGTGGTTTGTTGAGAAGACAAACCTCCCCACTGGCCATCCCACGAGGAGCTGGACCTCTCTGAAAGCTGCTCTGTGCGTCTTCTGCTTCACTTGGGGAAGGGGAGATGGCTCTCCCCACCAGCACTCATCCTGCCAGATGTGGGGTCACACATACAAGTTGGCTCAGCTAAATAGACTCATGACTCATGGAATGGTTTGGGTTGGAAAGGACTTTAAGATCATCCAGTTCCAACCCCCTGCCATGGGCAGGGATACCTCACGCTAGACCATGTCACCCAAGACTCCATTCAGCCTGGTCTCAAACACTGCCAGGGATGGAGCATTTACCACATCTCTGGGCAGCCTGTCCCAGTGCCTCACCACCCTCATTGTAAAGAACTTCTTTGTTAGATCTGACCTGAACTTGCCCTGTTTAAGTTTTTAAGTTAACAAATGCTCCCTGAGGAGACGCATGGAGATCCCTGTGCCAGGCAAGCTGGCAGCTCTGGCACATAAAGCCAAGGTTTAAAGCCATCCCTGTGATGCATTGATGGATGGAGAGCTGTCAGGGCTGGATGTGGGTTCCCACACATCTGGCACGGAGGCTTTAGATTCAGATCTGTCCTGCTGGGGTGTCTCCAAGAGCATGGCTGTCCTCTCTGGAGGCTGCTGGCCTCGTTGCAGCAGTGCCGCCAAAAAGAGCTCTTGGTGGGGATAAATCAGACAGTCAGGTCAGCCCCGTTACCACAGTGGGTGCTAAGGTGAGAAGATCATTGTTATTACTGAGTCTGACTTTCTTTTTAACACAGGACACCAGGCTCACCGGGTAAAAATGCTTAAATTACAACCTTTGGGTTTAAGGATGGAGCACTGGAAGACCTCTGAATCCAGTCTCCTACCATCACAAAGGAGCCCATAAAATGTCCTTCAAAAGCCAAAAAAAGCTCTTTTTATAAAACCAGAGGGGTTTAGCTGTCATTATTCATCCCAGGCTTGTGAAAGAGGAAGGTTTCCAAAGGCAGGGTTCAGCCCACCAGCATCCCCCTTCCCTTGCAGGCCCCATGCTGAGGACAGGGAAAGACAGATGCAGGCAGGGTCCATGGGGATCCCTATTGCTGTGCAAACTCTTTTGGGAAATCTGGGAGTTTCACTGCAATGCTTTAGGGGTAGTCACAGATAAGAAGGAAAGTAAACATTTCAGAAGCTCCAGAGGAAGGTGGGACAGGCAGATCCTGGGCTGGGGTAAGCCAACAAACAGCTCTTGCTCCTGGGTAAGCCTTGTGTCAGCCAAAGAGCTGTCTCGAGAGCTGCGGCTGAATAGCAGAGAAGTAAACATCCTCATCTCCTGCTGTGTCAGGGGAGAGGCAGCAACGCACCACTGCACCTCCAGCTTCTAGTTATTCTGGGTGAGGATCCAAAGCCTTTGCTTGAATTAGCCAAACCTGCTAGCATCCAGACCCCATCTTCTCCTGCAAGCATCCGAAATCTGAATTCCTTAAAAGAAAGGCACTCGGAGACAAGACAGGGATAAAAGGCACTTTACAAACGCTCCCTTGCAGGGCAGACTTGCTCCCACATTAGTCCTGCAGGTCTCCAAGGGAGAAGATGTAGTTTGATGCTGAGCTTCACCCCACCAGCCTGGCCTGTCCTGGCTGGGTTTGTGAGTAGCTGACACAGTGCTCTCCACTGCTGGTGGCATCTAAAGCAACCCCAGCTGTGGGACAAATGATGCCAACATAGGTCTGACTGCATCTGTACCAGCAACACCATCCCCAGGGCAGCTCCCTGCACCAGCATCTGCTTTTTTTCCCCTCTCTGCAATGTGAAATGTGATTGCATGTTTGTGACTGCTGCACCTTCGCCGGAGTCTCAGCAGCTCTGCTGGTGTCTGGGCTCCTGAGGGAATAAACAGAGAGGAGAGAAAGAGCCAAAACACCAGGGGAAACGAGAGAGGAGACGGAAAGCTGCCAAAGAAGTCTCCCTCCTGCTTGTTCAGACAAAGCTTGTCTTGCAGCCAGAAGTGGCAGAAAAATGCTGCCCTATAAAAGCAGGCAGGGAGCAAGGAAAGCAAGAGATGCCTCTCAGTGCCAGCTGGACACTGGGGGTTGTGTGCCAGGGAAGTGGAGCTAACCCAGGTGTCGTGCCAGAACCAGCACACCAAGCTCTGGGAATGGGCACACCAGGTCCTCTGTGGTGGCTTGCACCCTGCTGTGAATGAATGGTACTTTTTGGGACCCAGCCTTCTCTGCCTTGTTAAAATGCCCCTCCTGACATTAAAGCAGAGAGGGAGCTTTAATAAACAGTCCTTTCTTAAGAGCTTCTGTCTCCATCTTTTCTGGATTAAGCCACGCCGCCTGTCTCCAATCTGAATGTTAAACCGGATCGTCTACAGCGTGTCTGCAGAAGCCCCAAGTGGAGCCTGGGATAGCGTCTGGGGTTGGAAATACTGCTTTTGAAAATCCCACAAGGTTCGAAGCTCTTAAAGCAGAGCCCACCGGAGTTGCTGATAGACATCCCTCTCCTTCCTGTGGGCTTTCGGCTTGCTGCTGGGCTGGGAAACGGCACAGCGTTTGACCATAGTCCAATGCTTTGGAGAAGACAGGGTGGCCGAGCAAAGGAGGCTCGCAGCTGCAAGTCAGGAGACCCAGCTCCATGACTCGGGATGTGTTGTGTCCTTTCTCCATTTATTGCTGACAGCATGATAAAGCTTTTTGCGACATCAATCATCTTAGAACAATAAAATCCATAAAACAGACCAAACATCTTGCTTCCAAACACATCAGCATTAGTGACTTCAATTCTGTATCGGCTGTAAGTGCAACTTTATTATGATAAAGTAGGCTCTATCGGGCCAATACTCTTAGCAAAGGCTATTTTAATGGGCTGGAGTTTATTTTCCTGGACTACCACACACAGTCACTGCTGAAGAAAACAGAGAGGGCTTAATAGGGCTCCAGAGCACACAGATAATTCTTTGCAACTCTAAAATTGATTTAATGCTTGCACACATGTAATGCTCCTGGATGTTTCCAATTCTGAGACGTTGCTCAGAGGGTTGTGCTTGGGATGTCCAGCAAGTTTTATGTGGTAATTAAAACACAGAGACAACCCACCCCAACCAGCACAGCGATGCTGCTTTGCAAAGACCGAACTAAGTATTGCTTTGTCTTGGTGACTATTGCCCTATTTACACATAGCGCCCCAGCATCCAAGCCTGTAACAAAATCAACTGCAGCTCCAAGAGCTGGAGCCCAACTTTCCTGTTATTAAACAATGACCTGAATATTTCTAATTGCATTTTTTCCCCTCTTTTTCTTCTGCCTTTTTTTTTTCTCCTGCATGGGGAATGTAAAGCTCAATGTCTACAAATACTCATACCAGCGATGTCCTGGTTTCAGTGCTTGCAAGCTGCTGCCAGTAAAACCTGATGGACTTAGTGTCAGTGAAAAGTGGATACAAAGGGTGCAATAGCCACTCAGGCAAATTGATACGAAGATCTCAGTGAATATTCGTGACATTTGGGTGGCATTCAGCCGTCACCAGAATTTTGGACTTGTCCCATCAGTATTGCAGCCGGTTGTGGGGAAGGGGAAAAGCTTTGCTCCTCACACAGCTGTTATCAACCCTTCACTGATAAATTAGGGGCAGCACTAATTTACTCCAAATGCTTTGCAACACTTCGCACAGCCTGCAAACACCCTAAACACAACCCTCCATCCAAGAAGGCCCCTCCAGTCACCCTTGATATGCTTTACCCATCCAGTCTCAAAACTCAGGCCAAACACCAACCTCTCCAAATCATTTCAGATCCACTGACTCCTCTGTTAAAGACCAAACAGCAAGTGGGGCACTGCCTTTCTCTGCAAAACCAGGTCAGATTTGGAGAGCTCCTGGTACAGGGCAGAGAGCCTGAGCTCAGCCAGGTCCTCTGGGTGCTGCTACAGACATGCCACTAATGATATTCTCTGTCATCAGCAAGAGTTTTAACAAAATCTTGGATATTTCTGCTTTATTCATGGGAGCCTTGCTAGCTCTGAAAGAGAAAGCCTGTTGTGGGCAAAAACCAGGCACATTTCTCTCTGTCAGTTTCAGTCACCTGAAATACCATGTCCAAAGAAACATCTTCACCAAGACATAGTATTTACTTTCTGCAGTGAACGTGACAATAAAATGTGTCTAAGCACACCATGAAAATGAAATAGCACATTTACTACATCGCAGCCACCACACTGCCAGAGCATTTGGTTTGTTGCATCCACAAAGCTATAGCAGGAAAGGCTCTTAAAATTCAGTGTGTGATACTGCAATACACCAGGTCGCGTCCCTAAAATGTGCCATTTCCTCATGAAAATTAGGTTTATAGGAGCTTAGTGAAGCAGCTACTGCTGCAAGAAAGTCTAGACACCAGCACCTCAATGTTCTCCTACATGGATGGGGGGACACTTTTTGGGGTTGGTCCCAAAGATGATGCTTGGTTATAATTATCACAGTTCCCGCTTGGAGCTTGCTGGGGCTCACACAGACCCACAAAAGCTTTACCATATTATTTCACAGAAGCAAAGTCTGGCAGCAACCACATGGCAGAATTCCCTTTGCTTGAAGAAGCAGCAAAGAGAGGAGAGGCTTGGGCAGCCACCAGAACACCGGTCATCAGCCTACTTGAAGCTGGTGACACTGAAAAAGCTGGTGACCTTTCCCAGGTACAAGGTGCCAGCCATGTTCATCTGCACCAGACGTTCACATAGTCCCACTGTGGCATAAGGGCAGCAATGCCTAGTGAAGGACATCAGTAGGAGCCCAAACTCCTGAACATAACTGGGAAGGACTGACACTTTTTTGTGCCATAATCTGAGCTTTTTACCACATCATCCATTGATGATGATGATTTACTGATCCCTCCCACTTCACTCAATGCTATAGCTGATGCTAAATTCATCCCAAAACCCACCAGAGCCTTTTTCCAGTCTCCTTTGTGGGATGACTTGTGCTAATAAAGCCGAACGAAAACGGCTGCAAATCTGACCTGATGTAGTTGTTCTGGGATCAGTCTGACTTGGCCAAAGAAAAGACAAATACTCACCCTGCACACAAAACAAGGCAAAGCTGCAGAAAGTTGTTTGACAGCTTTTTGTCATACAGAGGCACTTTCAGAGTTGTCAGGGCATGAAAGAAAGCGCTATTAAATAATATTTGACTTCAGTATTATGCCACATGAAGTAAACATCATCTGCTGCCCTGATGGTTTGCTTCGGGTTGGAAAACAACCGCCACTGCTAAAGGCACCCAGGCAACCTTCTAAAACAGGCTCTTGCCCAAACACTGGGAGCAGAGGTTTTCCAGCTCCACATTGCAGCTGAACCCATGGCTGCAGATGGACAGATGGATGCAGAGCACTCCTGAGCCACCTCAGATCCTCTTGGGTTTAGCTGAGTGAGCAGAGCTGCAACCCTCTTGCAACCCAACACACAGACTTCCATAGGCAGCATTTGAAGCTTCCATAGCTCCTGCCATGGGACAAGGCCAACCAGTCGCTCAGATGGAAATCCCAGACCTACAGCCATGGGAAGTGTGGTGCTGAGCATGCGGAGCCACAGGGAAAGGTAGAAGAGGTGTGCAGAGATTTTGGCCGTGGCAAGGGTCAGTTTATTTATTCAATGTTATTAGCAATGAAACCAGCAGGGAAGCCACTCCAAGAATTCACCCTGGGTACAAAATCTCTTTAAGGGGAAAAAAGATACAGAAGGGAAAGATTCAAAGTGGGAATTTTGCTTGGGAATGAAATACAACCTAATGCATCAAGAAGAAAACAATCCCAGCCTAGGAAAAAAACCTGCAAAGACCTGTGTGGGGTGTGCATGTACCAGAAAATGTTTTTGTCTCACACTAAGAACAGCCACATCCAGGAGACACCCGGAGGTGCAGAGGAGTAGATACCATCCCCTTGGGCTGGCTCTTTCTTCTCTACAGCGTGAAGATGCGAGCATCAGGATGCAGTAATAGTCTCTACAGTTGCATGATCAAGCCCTTGAGCAGAGTGGTCCCTAGGCAGTGCAGTGAGCAGCATGGTCACCCAAGGAACACCCAAAACATTGCAAATACCAATGGCACCGTCAATTCAGGACATATGAAGAGCACCTGGGCAGAAAAATTCCAGCAAAGTGCTGTGGAATTCTGTGTGAATTTTGTGTAAAGTTGTGTGACTCCGCTACAGGAGGCTTTGGACACACAGACTCACTCCTGCATGGAGAAGTCACAGTCTTGGGACATGCACTTTTCCCCTCAAAGATCTCTGCACCCAGGAAACTCCCATTGCTCAGGGAAGCTGTCAAAGAGTCTGAGCAGAGCCCAAAACAATGGGGTTGGCTTGGGAAGTGCTGTGACTTTTACAGCACTAAATTTGATAGATTACCAAGATTTATTCTGTTTGTTTTTTTAAGGAAAACGTTTTATGGAACCCAAAAATATTTTGCTAATGAAAATAAAAAAGCCATTTACAGAAGGCTTTGTGAGCCACCACAGACAAATGTTACTAAGCACAGTGCTTAAACTGGGATTAGAAACACAAACACTAAATACCAAGAGGCAACACAACCTTTTGATTGCCATGAATCAAAATGATGCCAAGGGTGTCATCAGGGCACTCTTGCTTTATCCTTAGACTTTTTCTTTTGGCATCTCCTCTGTGGTCCCAAATACAACCCAGGGATTCAAACCTATGTGCAAACACCCGGCACATACATTACTCTATTTTGCAGTCAGATTGCAAACATCTCCTGGAGACACCAGAGCTTTTGTCTTTGGATGAAGTAGGAAGGCCTGGTAGTGGTTTACAAATAAATGCCTTAAAGATAAATGTGTGGAGTTTTTGGAGGAAAAGATGTTCTTGCGGGGAGAGAAGGAAAAGCAAATGTGAGCTAATCAGGGCAAAGACAGAACAAATGAGTTCACGGCCAAAAGCTCTCTGAATTCATTGCCATAAAAGATAAAAATTGAATGAGTAATGAGAGCACAGCTCTGTCACAGCAGGAGGAAAACTGGATGAAAACACAGAGGCCTTTCCACCAAACAAATCTCTTCTACAGGAAGAAAAAGGGGAAAATGTAAAAAATACAATTATCCATTAGCTGCTTGGCCAATTTTCTCTTGGTGTCCTGTATAATAAACGCAATCTAACACTTTGGGAATACAAAGGGAGTTTTGTGTATGGGACCTGACAAACACGTGACGGACGTTACTAATGGAAATTCAAGTCTTTCCAGCCAGGCAGACAAGCCTCGGGAAGGGGCTGTGCTGTTACTAACAAGGAGAGGGGAGAGAAGGAAAACAGAGAGACAAGCAGAGGAAGTCATGAGTGAAGTTGGGGAAACAAACATAAAACATCTCTTAAATTAGGTCTAGCCACAATTCTTGGTGCCTTTGCGCTGGTCCAGAGGGGCCTGGGAAGTCTGAGCATCTCTCATAGATGCGCTTAAATGGGACAGGTTGGGATCAAACTGCATTCCAGAGGGGCTCTGTCAGCTGGATCAGCTTCTGCTTGTGCCCAGGCTGCCCTTGCAGCAGACCACACACACAAATGATTTCACATCTGTACTCCTGGATGGTTTTATGGGAGATGATGTTTTTAAGGGAGATGTGGGAAAGTGAGCAGCAGAGATGGAGCAAACAGGACGCTGGCCAAGCCAAGGCCAGGGCCGTGCACCACTGTAATCTCTGCTAATGCTTTCCTGGATAACAAGAGCATGGCTTTGTTGCAGCTGGGCTGCCCCAATGGCCTCCAGCCCCACTGGCCAGTGGGAGACTCTATACAGTCCAAAAGCAAAGAGAAAACCACACGCCTGAAGATATTGTTCCCTATTCATTCATTTGCACAGCCTTCCCTGCACACTAAATGAGTTCCACAGGTTTATTTTATGTAGTGCTTTTCAGTGGTTACAGTTGTCAGACGCTGTCTATGACAAGACACTGGTTTTGCAGCTGCTGCTGCCAAAATTCAACTATTGGGGCTTAAATTTTCCAAGTGAGCATCTGCTTCAGTCTAGATTTTGGGGGGAAAACATCACTGGAAATGTGTCTCCTGTTTAGTAGAATGAGCTCATGGAAAACATTGTTGTTTTGTCTATGTTGAAGGGAAAAGAAAAGAGAATCCTCACTGTTTCATCACTAATATTTCCATACAATAGAGTGAAACGTTAAAGCTTGCCAGGTGAGAGGGGAGTTAGCAAGTTCAAAGCCATAAGATGGAAAGCACCAGTGTTGTAGAGGCGCAGCAGTGGCCAGGTTGTTTTCCTCATCAGACAGACCCACTACTGGGACAAATCCAGCACCTCATCGAGGACCCAGAGTGTGTCCACTCACTAGATCCTTGCTGGATGAAGCAATTGCCCATGTCCACACATGCATTTGTGAGGCTTTCTCATTGATGTTTGGCCTCAGTACGGGCTTTTTCACAGGGCAGATGCATTGTGGTGATGCGTGGAGAGCGCTGCAGAGGCATTTTCAGGCAGTCTAGTTTGAGATGCAGCTGTGATTACATCATTCATTAATTTGTGGTAGAGACAAGCATCCCATAACGCAAAACCAAGAGAGATTTCTAGTGCTTTGACAGTAGAGATTAAACAGAAACAAACACACAACTATCAGTAAAAGTGACTGCGAAATACCAGAAAGGGTAAGTGGCTAAGAACAGATAAAAGTCAGTTATGTTAGCCATTTAACTGGAGGGAGAATAGGGTATAGAGACCATAACAAATTGACAAGATCTTCACTGCTTATGAATAAAGGATGCATTTAAAAGAATAAAGAGCATTTTGAGGGAGAGAAGGTGTGAGCATGAGGATTGTTATGTATAGTCCATTAAGCTGCACGTGCTGCATTTTAGACTTGCCTCCCTTGAAAAATGGCTCCGAGGTAGCTCATACCAGCATGTGTTGTTAAACCTAACAGATTAGTTAGTACTTTATTGTCCAAGATACTCTTGAAAAGATGATGATATTCCCACTACACCCAATAGCTGCCTCCAAGGCACACATGTATCCGTAATGAAATCCTACTGCTTTCTAAATGTTTTGGAAGAAAGTATGCAAAAAAGGCCCATAAGCAAGGACAGAAGCAATAGATACAATCTTCTGAATGTTTATAGCCTGTTTAGGAATGGTTACATGCGGGCTCTGCCATGCACTTCACAAGGGATCAAATCCTACATAAAGCACTGCCAAAACCTTCGTTGGTTCCTTGGGACTCCAGTGTGCAAGCTGTATTCAAAGGACTGACACATCATCCCTTTAGCAGGGTCCCTGCAGCTATAGCGGCACTGCCCTGCTGAACTGTGGCCAGCAGGATCTTGCCAGCTCCAGCCTGCCCCTGCAGGTTTTGGCTATTTAAGATCAGGATTTTCAGATGCGTTTGTTAATGACCCCACTATTGTCTGTTCATGCCAGCGTTGGGGGGTACCACGCACTCAGAAATAACATCTCAGTAAGCTAAGTATCAAACCAAGGATGCCGCACCGCTTTTCTAGTAATGGAGCTAAGAAAATCAAGAGATTTTGAGTCACTGAATAACTAATGAAATAACTTAAAAATACCTATCAATCTTAAACTAAAAGGAATGTTTCAGAAAAATATTCACCTCTCCTCTCTGCCCTTTGAAAAACTTCAAGTAAAGTCTTCAACATGTAACGCGATTTTTCTTGATTCAAAATAAAAGTCTGCTTCGCTTGTGGATTGCTCAGACTACTCTTCTGTGTCTGAAATTTCCTTTTAAATCTGGCCTAAAACGCACTTAAATTTGAAGGATGACAAAATGAAGCATGAGGATTTTAAGAAAACGTTACTAGAAGAATTAAAGATCCAACAAGTTCAGTCTCATTTCATAAGAGCTCCAGACCTTCCAAAGCCTTATTGTAAAAATAAATGTGTCCTCTTCAATGATTCATCTCCCCTTTTGCAGTGTGTTATATGTAACATGATGATAACAAGACTCAGAGAAGATGCTCAGGCACATCACATTGGGCACTGCTCAGGTCTGCCTCGCATCTACAGGACATCTCATTGCTGAAGGACACTGGTGGCACGGAAGCACCTACAGCAGAGCCAGGAATGACTGCCAGCATTGACATCCTGCAACATGCCCTAACCAAGACACTGTTTACCTATCAGAAGAAGCAACGCTTAAGAAACCCTCCAGGATTATGTAAAGACATTATACATGCAAAGGCTTTGTGAGATTCACTGAACAAATTGGGCACATTCACATGAACAAACTTCTGGAAGGTTTAATATGAGTATTACAGAAATGCCAAGAAGTATCTGTTTGATAGGAAGCAGCTCCATTGCTTGCAGTACCACAGGCTCTTCTTCTTGAAGCGCTTGGAAGGAATCAGGGAGGACAGGGACGATTTCCCAGGCTGGTTTTAAAGGATATTTTTAAAATATGGGCAGCACATGGAAAAAAACTGGGAACAGCATTCATAAAAAGGGGTTTGTTCTATGTATTCGAGTGAGGATATTTATGGTGTCTGCTGTGTCATTCCAGATTTGTCATGGGCCATTAAATATCCACCTGGATATTGCATCATTTAACTACTGGAATGCGTAAGCATTTCTGCTGCTCGTGAAAGAGCAACTATGAGCTGTATACAGCATAAGTGCTCTTCTGTCCTTTAACAAATAAATCAGAAAGCGGAGCAGATAATACAACTGTGTCCACTTGTGGCAGCCTGACAGTTACGTGTATTTGTTTTAACTGATCATGACAAGAATGTGAGCAGGGGCTCTATAGATTATTTCTGGCCTTCCCTCGAGCTTGTTGATCTTCCCCGGGTGCCAGCAGCAGTTTGGAGATCCATCTGAGGGGGTCCCTTCTCACACATCAGAAGGCAGCCCCTGCAGCCTCACGCATAGGCAGAGACAAATAAAAGCCCATCTGACTTCAGAAACGTGCTCCAAGCTTTGTGCATCTGAAGGTGGAAGCCCATCCCTCAATCAAGGTGGCACCAGCCTGTCAAGATCTGAAACAGGGTCTCACATTCCACTTTAGCACATGAAATGCCCACAAAAAAACCCCAACCCTTTTTGACAAACACAATGCCTTAAACATGTGTCCAGCCTTAGGTAATGCTTTTCAGACATGTTCCTTGTGCTGGCTGGTCCAGCTGCTTCACACTTGTGTTCAAGATCCATCCACCTCTTCTAAGTATGGCTGGTGATGCACATTGTTCTCCAAGGGGGAGCTTAGGGGACAAGCAACATTAAACACCAGTGCAGTATTTAAAATGGAAAATAAGACTCATCTTAGAATGGTTTGGGTTAGAAAGCAGCTTAAATATGTTCACCCAGTCAATACGTCCTGTAGGTGAGAGACAGTTCGTCGGTTCCAACCCCCTGCCATGGGCAGGGACACCTTCCACTAGAGCAGGTTACTCAAAGCCCTGTCCGACCTGGCCTTGTATGGTTACACAAGGCACTGAAATGGACATCTCCTCAAGAGAAAGCAGCCAATGACATATCTCATGACGACAGCCCTCTTTGGTGGTCCTGGTTTATCCATGATTGAGAAAAGCTTTTAATGCCTCATACTGAACTGGTAGAAACAAGGTTATACCATACCTGCACTGCAGTTGGATGTTGGCGCATGATGAAAAAATCCAATAGGCAGGGACAGTGCTGGAAAGGGCTCACTCTGCCAAACCTAGGGGGTTTAGAATACACATACCCTCAGTGGGGATGGTGGAAAGGAATCTGAGCCCTCTCCAAAATCAAGACGTAGTTGTAGTGTTATTAGGAAAACAAAGTTGTTTCAGTGGGAGGGGTTTATCCAGGCTGGGGGCAGCTGAAGTGTGGGTTTTGGGGCTGTCTCTCCCAAGCACCCTCCTCAAAGGCCAGCAGCCCCACGGCCTTTGGCCCCAGCGCACGTCATCTCACAGAGTACCCGGGGGATGTGAGTATAGGGAGCATGTTGGAAAGGTCAGCAAATCTGGCCGGTCTCTGCCCAGATGACATCAGCGTTGGAAGGACTTCCTCGGAATCAAAATCCTGCTGGGGAGAAAGCAAATGTCTGCAGCCCCACAACTGCAGGGGAAGGAGAAACTCATTCTGCAGGAGGGGTTCACCCAGCATGCCCAGACCCCATCATACACACATTTAATGCCTCCTGGTTGTCACTGGAGCGGCAGCAGCAGCTGCGGAGGTGCAGGTTGGTCCCAATGAACACGTTCCTCCCTCCCAGAGCTACAGGGGATTTTCTTTTGTAATTCCAAAGGATGAGACCCTAAATGTGCCATGCATCCTCTAATAAGATCCCATGGCAGAGGCTCCCACTCTCCTCTGATACCAGCAGCATGCAGCAGTGAGCAGGCGGAGGAAGGAATCTGTGCAGGATCGAGTTCCTCTTCAGAACAATTCTATCAGCAATTCCAAAGCTGCTCTCCTCTCCCCCTCCCAAGCCCAGAGGAGGCAGGTGCTCAGTTCACTGTAAACCACAAGAGCAGTGTGAAATGACTTGCACTGTATTGGGCCATATGGATAGAAAATCTTCCTCCAGGACAAACATAAATCAACTAAACCCATCCTCAAGATACACTCTAACTTTAGGAGAAAGCAAGACCTATAAAGTAAGCTCTGCAACTGTCCTCAGGGGGAGAAAGGGAATTGTTTTCTTTGGCATTTCCCATCCCTTTTTGCTTCAGCTGCAGACAGGAGGAAAGCAAAACACACATGTGGTCCCCAGGATGGCGGTGGGGAGAGGAAAGGGGGAGGTTGCAGGCTGGGTTGATATTTGGATGCTGTGGTGCTTTGGAGAGCCTCTCCAGTGCCACCCAGCATGAAACCAGCAGCTCACTGTGATCAACTAGAGCAAGGAGCACCAAGGTCCTCCTTGAGAAATAGATACTGAACACACAGAAAAGGAAAACCAGGATAAAATGCACAATGACTTTGTCAATGCAAGGCAATGAACAGACAAAGAAACACTGACACCAAATAGAAGAGTTATGTGTCCAAAAATCCCATCATAACAAAACTATTGTCTCCATACTGCTTTGCCCACTTAGACTCTCTCATCAGTCTTTCTTCAACAACCACTAAAGCCCACAAGGTGCTTGAAATTGCTTATTCCTTTAATTTAAGCGCAGCAAGACTCCACATGGCCAGTTGTTATAGAGAAAGCAGGAACATTGGAAGTGGAATCCATTGCAGAGCAGCCTGTCCTGGCAGCTAAATATCAGCAGACAGCAACAGGTAGAAGTCAGGTTGGTGTTTGCTTTGCTTCTTTTCCAGACCAAGATCTGACTGGTAACAGCTGCCTACTTTGTGGCTGTCTCTTTTTATTACTTTATTCCCCTCCATGCCCCCTAAAAAGAGGAGGAAAAAAAAAGAATGGCTAAAATTTATGGCTAGAAGAAACCGATTACTGTTGGCAAGTGAACCGAAGGGATCAATTGTTCCATACGGCAAAAGCCAAAGAACTCAGGGTTCTATTCACAAGAAAAGACTGATGTGCTAAAGGGCATGGAAATGCCACTTTTATTGTGTGCCGGAGAATTTTCACATTTGAATCCAAATTCCATAGGAAAGCGTGGTATGCAAGAGACCCAGCTACAAGGGCTGGCCAGACGGCATGTGTGAGCAGAGAGCATGTGCACGGGGAAAGCTTAATACCCTGAGCACAAAGGTTCTGTGTTCATGTCCTCCCGGCACAATGTTGGGCTTTCACACAAGCAGGGAATTATGTGCAAAATGCCTGGAAGTCAGCACCAAATGTGCTCTGAAACAGGCAAAACCAGAGCACTGCTCTCTTGTTTCATACCCAAGCACGGACTGTTGGGTCCACTGCTGGTGGTAGTGCAAGAAAACTTGGTCAAGCTCATGGGAAACTCTGTTTTAAGTGTGGGAGAATAAAAACCTGATGTTTTTCTGCTTCAGGAGAAGAGGCAGCAATTCCCAAGGGAGCAGGGACTATGTGCCCACAGATGGGAGCAGGAAAGCATGACACGGTGAGCACAGGCATCAGTTATGGCATGTTGGGAGAAGTTAGCGAAGGTAGGATGTGAAGAAACACGAGACCTTTGGCTCCAGGACAGACATGCAAACTGTTTATGTATTTGTACGGTGGGGCATGTTGACAGAGCAGTTAAGCATGATGGATCCGAAGAAGCCAATTCAAGCTGTAGTTTTGGATGTGCATCAAAGGCAACTCCCGATGGGAAGCAGAGAGTTGGAGGCACAGCTTTGCCATCTCACCCCCATGTGCCATGCTCACTGGGGTACTGTCCCCAAAGGCTTTTGGTGCTGGGTGTCACACAGAAAGCAGGAACAGATTACTCCTGCTCAGCATCAAGGACGTCTATTAATGTCACCAAATGATTCGGTGCTTTCCAATAGACAGATGTACAACAGCACAGAGCCAGATTGGAATTGTGCTTTGCAGTTTTCCAAGCAAGAAATGGGAGTTGGGGCCAAATTTAATAAAACTTCCAATGACAGCTAGGTACCTCACTCCCCAAAAGGCCTTGGAAATCACAACCCTTGCTCAATTAAATGGGAAAAGAAAAAGAGTTTTCAGAACAGCCAACTACAGATTCTTCTATAGCAAATGCCAGCATTGAAATTACCAGGCTTTGTTTTGGGATGCTCCATCGCAGGCATCTAAAACTCAGTACACACAAATGTGTATGCATTTAGGAGGCTCGTGGCTAAATTTGGGGAGAGGTTTATGAACAGGAGGAGGAGGAAAAGGCTCTGGGAATGACTTCAGCCCTGGAGATCAGGCGTTAGCAGCACAGCTCCCATGTGCAGCGGGCGCGGTGGGAGCGCACGGTATCGATGGCTCTCTGGCCGGCTGACAGCGCAGATGTGCTGCAGCTCAGGCTGTGACTAATTGCAACAGGCTGCTCGCACGGTTACAAAAGGCAGATCTGTTGGCATTTTTACTTTCAACCACCTGGCCTTGACAACCATTTTCTGCAAATAGCACATATGTCATGAAGCTGGGCTCAGGAGATGTGCGAGGCAAGAGTGGAAATCCTGAGGATGGAGGCAGGGGCTGGAAGTTGTCATGGAGGATGTCCCATCAAACAGCATGGATCAGCCTAACCAGCAGTGGACAATGGGCTGAAAGAAGGCAATGCTCTTCTTTCATTTAATAAAACAAATGATGCAGTTGGACAGTCTGCTGCTCATGATGGACTCAGTGTCTTCTCCAGGCATGTACCAGAGCAGGAAATCCCACAGTGCATTGACTTAAGCCTTGCACCAATTCCTGCCCGTGCTGGGCCCATCCCTAATAAATGCCAGAATGACACAGCTCGAGAGGGAAAAAGCCCAGATGACACAGGTCTGACCCTTTGAAGGAGAATATATTCAACAGTTTTCATAAGAGCTTTCTATTTAAAATAGATCCATCCGTGCTAAAGCCAGCAGGGGAGGACACAGCTACAGAGATGGGAAGCTTTCAGGATCAGAACCTGGATGGGCTCATACTCTCAAGCTGGATGCCTTGGGAGCTGCTGGGCTCCCTCCCTCAGGCAAGGCTGCTCTTTTTCCATGAGATCCACGAGGAACCTAAACATGCAGCAATGACCTCCACTGTTCTCCTTTTCTCATCCCACAGTAACATCCACTGCCATTTAGGGAGGAAGAACTGGTGTGAATTAGTGTCAGAAATGAACATAGTCCAATTCAAGTACCATGACTAAGCACAAAGATAACAAAGGAGCTGCTAACACAGTTTTCATCCCTTGACGTCTTCACTGGCAGGCCAGTTTGGAGTAAGAGTTATTGGGCTCATTGGCAGGGTGACTGGGTAGATCCTGTGATTCATGAAATGTAAACTTCCAGTTGTTGATCTTGTGATACTCTCTGCCCTTGAAACTACTCTGACTGTACACAGGGGCTTTTTCTGGTTTCCTGGAGCCTGGCATACTGAAGTGCAGGAGAATACAAGGGTATAACGTCAAACCGATGGGGACATGCCCTGACTAATGTATAGGCCTCTTTTTGCAGATGGTATGGTGAGGGACTGCTGAAAAGCTGGTCTTTGATCAGATGAGAGAAGTGAGGAAGACACCCAGTGGTGCAGATACTATCACAGTGAAATCACATTTTCTGCCTTTTAGAAGGATGAAGCTTATCCTTCTCTCTGCATCTACAATTAATTTACTGAGAAGGATGGAGGAATGGGGCAGCCCTGGGAATCTGCAGACCCATTCTCCTGTTAGAATGTGCCTGGCTCACAGAGCTAAGCTGTTGTTCCAGCTTGGTTTTGGGCTATGCTAGAGCCATTTCCAAACTTCAGAATAAACCAAAAAGTAAAGGAAGCAAATAACAACCCAAAAGCTTATGATCAGCTGAAGTGCTGAGTCTCTTCCCCCAGAAAGTGTTTCATACTTCTACTGCACTGTTACCAAAATGGGTCTCCACTGACATATTACGCAAAGCTCTTAGCCAAACCCAGACCATTACAAACTTTCTGCACACAGCCTCACCCCCAAAAAAGGACAATCAGGAGTTTCCATAGCTGGTAAAGCACACTTTTGGTTGCCTATGCAGCACACAGACTCTTCACAGCTTGCTTTAAATTAGTCGTGGGACAGCAGAGAGGAATGAGAAAGATTTGAAAAGACGGAGATTTAAACATAATTTATGTCTTCCAGAAAATGCAAGTCAAACCTTGCCTGTTCTGGCCCCTCAGCACTCCTGATGGGAACAGGATATGTGTTTAGCATATCTCCAAGGTATTCTCATGTGAACATGACAACCAGGTGCCTACTGTGAGGACAGCTATAACAAATCACCCACATTCTTTTCAAGCCAACGCTGCAATTGTTCTTCTCGCCAGATCATCTGGCTTCAGTGTGGGCTCCCTTCAATTTCTAACGCTGAAAGTATTTCCAATAGTTGACAGATGTCTTTCCTCGCTTTACACTCCTTCCTTACCCTTCTGTGTTAGCCTTACAGGAAATACCGACTTAATTGGAAAGATTAGGAAAGGTCTCCTACAGCTATTGGAGAAAAAAGTGGGAGCAGGCAGAATGCAGCAAAGGGAGAGTAATTCCTTTAGCATTTTACTTTAGTATTAAGCTTTAAATATTAGCACCCAGAGAAAGAAGGGCTTTAAAATGCTGTTTGTTATCACTCAGCACAAAGTTCTCTCTCTTGTAATAGTTTTAAACTAGTAGTTTAATTCCTTGCCCACATATAGAAGACATTTTCCAAGAAGCAAGCATTTGTAAACAGTTACTAGAAATACCATTTGATCATGCTGTGCAATACTACAGTGTATGGTCTGGCTCACTGGTTTATGCCACACACAGACCTTAGGGGTTTTGTCCATTAATTTCTCTCATGCGGAAGATGCAATATTCATTCTGAGCAGCAAAAAAAAAAATCACCAAAAGAAACACCCAGAAGAATTTTTGCAGCATGTAGATAATGAAAATTTCTGTAGAAATAGTCTCTCATGAGCTCATTGGGTTTGGAAGGAAGCAGGGGTTGATGCCAAGATTTCTAAAGGATGAGAAGTCCTCCCAAAGTATCCAGGAGTGTGATCCAGGTTTTCAATTCCACCTCCTCTCCCCTATTTCATAGACAAAATGAATATCCTCACACCGGTAAGCTCAAATCTGGAGTTTGAGCTGCTCTGATTTACAGGCTATATTCAAGTGTGAGCAGTTCCAAAGAATTTTCTTCCTGAAAGACCACAGAACACACCCTGTCCTAATTATTTTCCTAAATGCACTGGGGCCATCTAAGCTGTTTGGACAGCAGGAGCCTACAGTTGTAACGGAGATATCTAGGCACCACTGAACTAAATATATTACTCCTTTGGTAGTGCTGCTACCGTCCTCCTCAAAAAGAGATTTGTAATCAGAGGGAGAGGGGGTGAAATGGACACCTCTATCCTGCAGAGACCAGCTGCATGAGAAAAGCATACCAAAGGAAAAAGCTCTGTATGAGCAATGCTTAACATGCAGCACTTGGCTCCTTATGTCCAGTGCAAGAGGATGCAGAGAACAGACATGGCTGGAGCATGGATGCATGAACAAATAATAGATTAAAACCCAGTTTTGTGCTTAGACCTAGATAAAGAAGCACAAACAATTGGCAAAGACATGGTAATTCAAGGTACAAGTCAGTGACAGTAACTGCAGCACTCTACAGCAGGAAATGGTTTCATTAAGGTGCAGGTCTCTGAGCTGTTACCACCATTATGACTGGTGGGGATAATTTGGGCTAATTTTCAAGATCGGTATTATTTGTGTCATGCCAGCCAGCATTTATCCTGCAGGTCAAAACTCAGCACTCATTTAAAAGACATTTCAAAGCATTACCTGCTCCGGCATCTGGAAGCGCTTAAGCACGTGAACCTGTTTGCTATTTATGCTGCTTAACTGTTCCCATGTCAGAGTGTGGTGGAAAGTTGGGTGACAGCAAAGAAAACAGTAAAGTGCAAGACCAAGTGCCTTTCCCAAGGCAATGGGATGTTAAAAGTCCACTAGCAGCTTTAATCTTTGGTTTCTCCTTATCTTATGCCTTGAGAGTCCTGGGGAACAGGTAACAGGGAAGGAAAATGAAGAGCAGCCATGACTTCAAATGAAGAGCTGCTCTGGTGGCATCAGGATGAAGACTGACAAAGTGTGATGGAGAACAGGAGCATCCAGAAGGGAATCTGGAAGGAACAAGACCTTGAAGAAGGATGCCTCAGCTGAGGACACTGAATAAATGGGATTGAGTGAGGAAGGATCTTTTCCCAAGAGCCATAAAGGCTAAAGAAAGCCCATAAGAACTGCAGTGAAGGGCTGCAAGAACGTTTCACGAGCATTACTGAACTGCCAGAAAGAAGTCATAGGCCCACAAGTCATAGAAAACTACCCACAGCACATCCTGAGTAATTCTGACTTAAAGTTCAACTCAGCTTTGTGTTAACAGATCATACCCCCACGCGCCACGCGTGGTAGCTGGCAGAAGGAAAGAGATAAATTACAGCAGAAGGCAGGCTGTGATGTGTAAAAGCTCCCAAACAGCCATGGTCCAGAGGCAGGACTATCACCTTATGCAAACAAAGCAATAGCAACCAAAGTTCAGTGCTGATAGAGGCAAAGCTGTACACGCTGGAAGGTGCTCACCTCACTGCATGGGGCAGGAAGGGACCGACAGCACTGAAGCAGCAGGGATGACCTCAGTTGAACACACACACATGGTGAACAACACATGTCGGTGAAACCCCATCACAGAGAGCGATACGGAGATAAGCAGGGATGTGCTGCTCTGCTACAGGACATTCCATCCCTGGAGGATGCAGGACAAGGAGGAGTTCAGAGAAGCTGGACAAACACTGAGGCAAGAAAAAAGCTTCCTCTAAAAAGCCAGTAAAAGATACCTTAAAAGGAGACAAAAAAGAAGACAAAGGAATCCACTTCTATTACTTGAAGAAAGCTGATGAGCAATTTCTCTTCTCCTCCCATTACTCAGAACTACCAGAGCAAGACCAGTCCAGAGGACAGCAAAAGGCAGTTTCATGCAACCTCATCCTGAATTATCACTCAGGCCCCAGGCTGGGCACGTGTACTACATCTTGGAATTACTGTATAGAGCAGTTTTAGAGATGCTGTGCACAGATCTGCCGGCTGCAAAGCTTTAATGCCTTCCCCAGCAGCAGGATGAGTTCCCCATGGCAGAGGCAAGGCCAGGCAGCACATCTGGCACAGCCGATGTGGCAGTGCTCAGCACCATGGTCTAATGCTGCCTCAATGACACACGTGCAGCAACGTGAGGACAGACACCTGCCGGCTCCCAAAGCCAACACATTCCTCAGCCAAATGGCAGGCAAACAAACAAATACAACAATGACTTGCCCCAACAGCAACGTGGGGCAGGAGTCCTGGCTTGTCTCAAATATCAATAAGTTGTTCTTCAGAAGAGCATGAGGCTGATCTGCTCCAAGAACGCCCACACAAATATTTGGGGGTACGTATTTCTCCTTAGCTTAGGAGTTATTGTAAAGCTTCACCCTATCACCATCCCTAGGCTTGCAGCCCGTGGCATTGCTCCCCTTCCACTCTGCACTGCTCTGCATGCCATAATGCCCCCATAGGATCTTCCAGCCAAGGTGCCCATCATAGAATATCGGGTTGAAAGGGACCTCAAGGATCATCTGGTCCAACCTTCCAAGCTAAGCATGACCTAGACTAGATGTCCATCATCCCACATCAGATCATTTTCCAGCCTGTGAATAGATGCAAGATACAGCCATGGCCCAGGAAATCTTGCACCAGTATGACCTTCACAGCATGCCACCCAGCTAAAAACCCTTCTATTTTCACCCTTTAATGCACATTTAAAAACAAGTCAAATTTCTAATGTGAAGGCCCCTGTTCTCTTGGTTTTCGCTTCTCAAGCACTCCACAGGATAGTTGGTCACTATTTTTCTTCATCAAGTCAGTTCTTTTCTTCTTGCTTTGCCAAGGTTTATACTCAAATCTCAGTTTTCCTTTGAATCCCAACTTGCAATTACCATTGTTATCTAATTCTTTTTCAAGAGAAAGGAATGCCCCTTGGTCTTTAAATCAGCTCAGATTTGTGACCTGAGTTTAAATACATTCAGCTGAAAGCCATTAGCAATTGCTCAATTGCCTTTGCTGTAAAATAGCTTAAATTACTCAACTTTAGTCCATTATTTGAAGAAAAAATATCAATTAAACCTTCAGGCTTAGAGAACTTACATCTATACGTTAGAGGCATTTAGCACTATTTGGATTTTAAACTTTTTCCACCAGCTTCAAGCAAGGGCCTTATTCAGGGCACAACTTTCCCACACCAGAGTGTGTTCCCACCTGAGATGATGCTGGGTGTGCAGCATGCTTTGCCCAATGCTAGATCCAAGTGTGCCATGGACCTGAGGTGGTGCTGGCTCTAATAGCATGCCTGGAACTATGGCTAGGCTGCAGAGCACATAACCCCAGATCCACGTGTCCTACCATGGATATGTGCACCTCCCACCATACAAAACTCTTTCAGCTGAGTCATGCAGCAAAAGCTTTATCCAGTTCCACTGAACACTTTGCCCTCATGCTGTTGGCAGCATGGTTTGTGCCAGTGAAAGAAGGGTGAAAAAAAGAGTTAATAAAGAAGGAAAGAGTCAAACAAATGGTTTGGTGGCAGTGCTGACCAGAGCATTGTTTCTGTGTATGCCTGTCCTCCTGCTGCTTCTTGGCAGTGAACAGGGTTTAATGTTCTCCCCTTCTGCTCTGAACCTGATGCTCCTTCATGGCCTGGGATGTTGAAATGCTCAGGTCCTGGCCATTAAAATCATGGGTTGTACACAGCACACCCATCTGGCACCAGCCACAAGAAAGGGTGGCTCTAGTTTTAATGCAATCAATTTGATTTCAGGAATTAGGGGTTTATTATCGCTCAGAAACCCTGAGCTGCATTTCCCAGGAGCAGATATCAGAATTTGCCAAAAGAGGGAGCATTCCCTAAACACTCGGACACGGCGGAGGGTGTACGGTTCCTGCCGCCTCCATCCAGCCCCAAAGCCTGTGGGCTTTGGCAACAGGGGAGCTGACAACAGTTTACACCCAGGCATCACCATGACTACATATTCCAGCCTGTTGCTACGGCAAGGCACCAGGTCATAGCCCCACTTGTGAATGAACACACCAAGCAAGGTCTGCTAGCCTAATTCGGTGTGAAAGGGGCAGAGATGGAGCTGGGGGCCCTCTGCCACCTTGATAGAGACATCCAGGCACAGGTTCACCCTTTAGGGCAGCTTGGGCTAGGTACAACTGCTTGTGGGGAGCAGCCAGGAGGCAACATGGGGTGGATATAAAGCAGAGGATGACTCCCTGCATGATGTTTTGGGCCAATAGCACCTTCTTCCAAAGAGTTGGTTGGAAAACACACTGCTTAGATAGCAGCTTTCCCCTGGATCCATCTTCAATGCAATCTGAAGGCAGAAATAGCCAGTAATATGATACAAAGCTAGTGTTGAATCTCTTTTGAAATGGAAGAAGGAAAGAGCAGGTACAATGCTATTACTGATGCCACAAGTGATGCCATTGAAGAGAAACACTTGTGTTTAGGCTCACAAGTGCCTAATTCAAACACTGGGCCAAATTCAGATGTGGATTCTGAGTGGCACGGATGGAGAGACATTAAATGTTCAGAGAGAGGGAACGAAGTCTGCAGCGTGCAAACCTCCTTCCATACCCTCTACCAACTCCATCTCGGATATTATCTTAACAGCCTTTTCTGGGGCTGACAGTCATCGCTGCAGAGGAGGCCAGCAGGAATCCCTGCACCGCAGTGGCGGTTTGGCAGCTTTATGATGTTTTACATCACTTCTGCAAAGAGCACCATAGCCATAAAACTTGTAGTTTTCCTAAACCCCCAGAATCCATTTAATCAAAACAGTCCGGCGGCCGCACCAGGGCATTATGCAAGTGCATGGCTGCTTCTGCTTCAGCTGCAGGAGGAGGAATTTGCTGACAAGTCAAGATTAAACTCTCAGTGCCTTCTGCTCAGTCATTATGTGCAGTTAAGAAGAAATTTCAAGTTAATTAACTCAATCTCAGGAGAGGGAAACACACATTCAGGGTTTCTTTAACTTGGTGCAGCTATGGAAGGGAAAGGCTGAGCGTGTTTACTGCCCAGTGAAAAGCAGTACATGTTCTTTGACACTCCCTTCTCATCTTCCACTGTGCAGGGTGTTGTCATGGGGTAGCCTGGTGAGAAATCAGTTCACTTGAAATGAGTTTTGCAGCCCCTAAATGGATTTGTGCTACCAAACCCCTCGATTTCTGAGCCACTTTTTGTCCTGCATTTTGTCTTCCTCCCAGGAACTGCCTGTATTCACATCCCACAACTTGGCACAAGCACCAGGAGCTGCACCTTGCCTCCTTCCAAGCCAGAAACTGGTAGGCAGGCAAGAGAGCCCTATAAAACACAATTAACCTTTTCATTAAACAACAGCTCCCCAAGTGAAAACCAGGCCATATTGGAAGGAATGAGACTGCTTTATGTTAACGGCATGTCTCAAACCTTAAAATAAAATATTTGTGCTTACATAAATAGTTGGAAAGGTAAAAGTGTCATAACACTGGGTGTTTGTTATTGGAGCCAGAGCTTGCCTCCTGCCTGCAACAGAATGTCATAACAAAGCCCACATTGGGCTCGCTGCGTTTACTCCTCACTGCAGTGTTTAAAAGTCAAAGACAATCCTGAGCTATAAACAGATTGCATGATAGCTCACGTAAGGGCTCCTGTCACAGGGGGGCTTATTTTAGTATGATGTAGACCCAGCGTGCCATAGACCTGAGATGATGCTGGGTTCGATCATGCCGTGGACCCTGCAGGTCTGCAAAGCTTTGCAAGATCTGAGATGATGCTGGGCCTACAGCACACTTGGAAACATGGCCCAGCTTGGGACATTGACCACAATCATCTCAGGTTCACAGCACACTGAGACCATGGCCCAGCTTGGGACCTGAACCAACATCATCTCAGGTTGATCCACCTTGACCCAACTTAGTCATTCAAAGCCTAGATAAGAAGCAAGGAGAGACTTAGCGCTATATAATCAAGGTAGGAAAACCCATTCTGCCATGGTGCGACTGGGCAGAGGGCAGGTAAATTAAAAGACATCTATACCCAAGAAGTGGATTGGTATGTTTTTTCTTTCAAAATGGCTTAGGTAACATACAGCTTATGACCTGCTTTGCTAGCACAGATAGGTACTGATCACTTGTCTTGTGCAAACTGCATGCAAGTGGTCTTGAAGAGCAACCAGTGTTTGGAATGAACCCCAGAGCAGGGACAGCCTGTACATCTGTGCCTTATCACACAGCAGAACCTGCCCTTGGCATTGTCCCTGACCAATAGACCTCTGCAGCTGTGAGCAGCCAAGAACGAACATTCAGCATAAAGCAGCATGATTCCCCAGAGCAGCTGTAGAAATACTTCACCTAAATTAACTAAGCATTACTGTAGCAGCAAGGTGCCTACTCACAAATGAAGAGCTGGAGGCTGTAGACAGACCTGCTTGCCCCAGTCTCCCAGAACCAGGGCAGAAAGCTTGCAGGTGTTGCCTGAGGACAGGACTGGATGATGGATTAGAGGACCAGGGTTGGATGCTGTACTTGTGCTCTCAGTATCTCTCTGGGGTCATTCAAGAAATGGGTGATGATCACCAGGTCTCCAAAGGCTGGATCCTGTGGCACAAGCCATGCTGCTGCCATGAGCGGATCTGAACCTTTATGCAAGCATCTCCCCATTCAGAGTGAGGTCCTCCCTGAGCTGAAGCATCTCTGTCACCCATCAGAGACCCTCTTGGGTAGGCAAGAAGGTCACCCTTGTACCTGCACCCAGGACTTTCACCTTTTCAGCTGTACTTTCCCACTCCTTTCCCCACTGCTGTCCTTGGCATCTACTTTCAGAAGCAGGTGGAGGCTTTTAAATCCACACAAAAGCCCCTTAAATTGCCCGATTTCCAGCACCCTGCCCACTCAGCAATTTCCTCAAGTCCCTGGAAAGGCATCGGTCATGGGTAGTGAGGATCCTACAACTGGAACCCTTTGCTTCAGGAAAGCCAGCACTGGTTTATTTGCCCAGTGCAATCTGCAGCTGCCCCACATAGATCCATTGGCTTCCCCCCTGACTTGTATGGGGCTGGGGAGCAGCTGCAGGCTCACGTCAGGAAGGGGTGCAGGCAGCAAGAGAGCCATCAGCAGAACAAGCCAAGGTTCCTGTTGCCCTCTCCCAACCCACAGGAATTCAGGGTCACGCCGTTCCCAGAGGGAGAGAACACCGCGGCTGTCCTCCCGTGGGGCTTCCTTGGTCCCAAGAACTGGACTTGCTGCAGCAGCGCTTCAAAGGGCTTCACTCCTCACCACTGAGGAGCTGGGATTCAGCAATCCCAGGCTCCAGGGCTTTAGTAAGTGTCCCCGAGGGATGGAGGGAAACCCAGATGCACAGAACACTGGTGGGGGAAAGACTTTCCCATTCACTGAGCTCAGCTCCCCATCTGGGAGCACCAGCACCAGCATCACCTGGTGCCTTGAGGTTTATGGGTGCAAGGCTCTGGCACAGCATCGGGGGGCTCAGGGGGCCCCAGGGCAAGCACAGGCGCAGGTGGGGCCATGGGATGCCAGCACAGCCGGCTCAGGCGGGCAGGAAGCCATGGCCCTATCGCTGCAATCAAACCCTCAGCTCCAGCAGGCTGGCACCCTCCTATGGAAAAATGTGCTTGGAAGCTCTCCAGCCATCGCTGCTCCATGAGTAACTGATAACCCTGCTGCCAGCAGATACCCTGGGATCATCCTTCTTCCTCCCTGCTAGAGAAAGACGTTTCAAACCCCATCCCTTCCCGGTCCAGCCTTTCAATGTCTTTCTATTTCTCAAAAGAAATTCCTGCACAGCCAGAAGACTTTACCACTTTGTTCTCGGAATATCATAACATTTTCTTTTTTAATTAAATCGCATTCCGCATCTGCCTTGCATACATGTTCTGGGTAGTCTACTTGTGCCAAACATAAGGTCAACATCCATGCTACTAACTTTCTATAAAGGAGCAATAATACTAAAGCACTGTTTTATCTAAACCCAATGTTCTGCTCACAATTCTGACCGCACCCAGGCCAGGGCTATGTGACTTCACTGCCCTGGATCCCCATCAAGAGCCTTTTAACATGAGTACACTCATTTAGCAGCATACATTGTCCTGCTTTCTTCAAGAGCAAACTCAAACTCCCAAGAATGACTTATAACATTTCCATAACAATTATGAACTCGAGGAGAGGGGTTGCTGTATTTGATTTGAGTTGCAAGGAAATGAGCAGGGATCTCCCAGGCTTTAGTTTTAAAGCTCCAGAACTGACTGAAATCAAGGGAATTCAAGAGAGCAAAAAGTTAAAGCAAGGGTATTAATAAGAGAGACAGCCAGGAAAAGAAAATCCCAACCTGCAGCATACAGACCAACAAAGTCTATACAGTTGGCGTGAAAGATGAACCACATAAATACGGATACAGCAGGGCTTCTGGAATAGGTGCACTCAAATGAAAAAGCTCACAGTACTTCTATAAGCTTCTTGTCCAGAGCTCCCAGCCTTTTCCCAGAGAGGTTGTAACCTCCCAACTCTCCAATTTACAGAACCGAAGCGCAAAGATTAATAATTCATACCAGCTTCCATCTATATCCTGCAGCATGGGACGGACAGAAATGAGCTTTTGGCCAGTGCATTACACCAGTCCAGGAGCTCTGTATAATTCATAAGGGAAGGATTTTTGGACAAGAGCGCGCCCATTCACATGCAGTTGGGAAGCACAGAGCTTTCCCTCCCCATCCTGAAGCTGAAGAAAAGGCAGCACTCAGCTATAAATCTGGACTAAGATCTGTAAGGCTAAATCAAGATAAGCACAAAGCAGAATATCTGCAAGTATAAACTCATCTTCTTCAAAGCATTTCAGGCCCCAGCTGCAAATTGGTTTATTCCGAGAACAAATTGTTGCTCAACTACTTGGAAGGAGGCTTCCCAAAACTTCAGGCTAAGCATCTTTGATTGAAAAGAACATAATATCAGTGATAAATAATATCACGTGAGAACACAGGAGGAGGCCTCAGCCTCCCCCAGGAGTGAGATAATTAACTGCAAGACATGTTCTATAACTTGCTGCTCCATACCAGCCAATAAGTTGCCCAAGAGTCTTCCCCATGGTATCGTACGGAGTGTCCTTCTTCCTCTGTGCAATTCATAACAACCTTCCTTCACCAAGGTAAACTGCCATTAATGAAGGACAAATAATTGTGCTCTGTTAACAGAGAGTTGGCTTTCCCAGGAATTCCGGGTGAGCTTCAAGGATGCAGAGGCAAAAAATACATCCTGTCAGTATTAACTCCTGCCCTTGCCAAGGGCAAGTCATATCTCAAATACATAACTCCCTTTGGGAAAGGAGATGTTACACAAGGACAGCTGGGGTCATCTGTGAATTGTGTGATCGGTGGCGCTTTGGCTTCAGCATCAGAAACACTGAGCACCCACCACCTCCCACTTGCACAGGCATGACTCCACTTGAGTAAGAGGAGAGATGGAGATAATGTCTCATCTATCGTAGCACTCAGCGTTGTCAACTGGAATTGTCTGAACACGTGTTTGGGAAGGCATGGTGCTGTGCAGTCAGAAGGCATGATACTCCTGAGGTTAATGTCTTACTTTTCCCTTTATTTTTTTCCTTCAGACTTAGAGAACTGCAAGAAGAATATTTTCCTTCCAACATTCTCACTTTAAGTTGACAAACAAGGGTCAAACCTGCTTCTAAAAACACAGCCATCTCTTTCTCTTCTATTCAGCACAGAGAAGGGTTGTAAGAAGGAGGGACACAGAATGAGAGAGGGCCATGGGGGGTGAAGAAAAGTGAGGAGAAAAACAACGTGAGAAGGCAAGAACATAAATAGATACACATGAGGTAAAGCATCCTTCACTTCATCACTAGACAGCTCAGCAGGGTCACAGATGGCATGAGGAACAAGCCTAGCAATCTCAACAAAACACCATCCAGGTTGTGTTAAGACAAGAAACTTCCTCTGGAGTCCATCACACGCTTGGGTTGGTTGGAAGCGATGCTGCTGCTTTGGGGGTTGCTCAGTTATACATGTCCCCTGCAGAGCAGAGCACGGAGCAGATGCGTGTGCCACCAGAGAGCTCAGGTATCCCAGGTTCTCGCAGCAGGTCCATATACCAGGGTTACGGGCACACAGCTTGACATCTGGGTCAATAGTCCTGGGGAGCCAAGGACCAAGCTGCAGGGACTCACCATCAGCATATAAGCTATTTGCATGCAGCGCTGCAGCTGAAGGAGCAGCCCCAATAAGCCTTTCTTTGCATTTTGCTGCTTGAATTTATTAATTGAAGGAAACAAACAAGGCCATCTCCTGAGGTCAGGCTATGGGAGCTTTTTGGAGCAACAGAACACCATCTTCCTGGAAATACTGTGTTTTTTATTAGGGAAATTAAAGACACAACAGGGCTGCGTGGTCCACAGTGTCCATGCGAGGCCAGGGGCCACATCTGGGGAAGAGCATCCACCTGCACTGGATTACTCTGTTGCATGTTGACCTCATTTTGGCTCTTCTGCTCAGTGTTTGAAGTTCCTCTGCAGAATCAGATTTAGCAAGATCCATACCTGGGCTGAGAAATATATGTCCCGAGGGCAATTCCTCGACAGTCCTGGCTTTCATTAACCAAGCTCCTCCACTGTCCTTTTTTCACACCCATTAAACAGCACCAAAGGGAGCTGGCAATACATTTTCCTTTGCCCTTTTCCTTTGTGCTTCTCCTTGATGAATGGCTAAAGCAGATGCACAGTTGTCTTTGAAGGCTCTGGTGGATGAGCATGTTGAATCAATGATGGATTGGACCAAATGAATCACAGTGTGGGAGAAAGCGCAAGGCAATGGTTTCTTAGTGGCCTTCACATCTTTGCACTTCAGAGCTTGCTTTAAAAGCCCGTTTTCTTCTTTTTATCTGGTTCCAGTTTCTGCAGTGCCTTTGCATATGTTGAGGGAGGTAGGGGGGAAGGAGGAGAACCTTTACATATAAACAGAAGATTCCACTTCTCCATCAGACAATAATGAAGCATTGTCATTTAGGGAGTTCAAATATCTGGGAAACCACTTCAAGGCCATGCAAAACAACTGGGTAGCATCAGAAAGAACAGAAGTTGGCAAACCAAGCAGCAGAGTTTAAAACTCTAGTGCAGCAAACTAGCAAGAAAAGCCCACAGCTGGTTCAATGGCCCACTTCCCCCATTGGGACATAAGAACGCTTCAGAAAACAGCTTGAACGAAATGACATTTTTAGGATACAGTGGATTGCCAGAGATTACTGGATATGTAACTGCTGCTGCTCATTCCCAACGGAAACCCTTCACATTCAGACAGGCCTCGTGTGTGCCTACCCACAGCAGGCGGGAGGTCTCCAGTACCCATTCAGAGCATCAGTCATTTCCAGCTTGGCTGCTCTTGGGCCCTCCCTGTGACTGACGACATCACTGCGCTCATCAGACGGATGTTTTTCTCCCCACAGATACACCAGGATGGATACAGGAAATCAAAAGCACTGATTCTGCAGTGCTGGGCACAGGAGGGAGGCAGAGTTTGTGGGAAAAGGGAATTGACCTTTTGGGGCTGACAGTGGACAAGAAGGAGAAGAACATGTACCTACACACACACCTGCAGGCTCAGACATCTGAAAAACCTCCAGCAAAAATCATACCCCAGGCTGGGTATTGGGTTTTATGGTTAAGCAACAAGCCACACACATTCACCTCCAAGTCTCCACCACTTCATGCTGCAATGTGTGCCCAGATGACACTACCACAAGGAGGACACTGGTGGCTGATCTCTGCTTGGGCAGAGGTCTTCCCACACACAAGCCTCTGTGGGATCTGCTTTATGTTACAGCTTGGGATGATGCCATATGTGGAAATACAAGTGGAAGCTTGCTCAGACCACAGGATTTGCAAAGCCTCCTCGCCTAACCAGAGCTCAACAAGAGCCAAGGACAGCTTGGTTTGACTTCTTTATTCTGGATACCCCACATGAAGTGCCGCAGCTCCTGCAGTAGCATAGAGAGGCTGCAGCAGCAGTGCCAGTGCTGGGATGAACCTATCGGAGAGAGCCATGGTTGATGGAAGCTGCTTCCAAGACCCCTCTTGGAGATGGAGACAAAGCAGAAAGCAGAGGAAACAGGGATACAAAGGGCTTATTCCTCCAGTGCCCTCTTCACAGCACCACTACTCCTCACCCGGTTGTATTTGCACTGAAGCTGCCAATCCACCTACAGCACCAGCATCACCATGCACTCTGCTCTCTGCCTCCTCACCAGTGGATCCAGTGACGTACAAACCCCTCTGCTCCAGAGATAATGGACTTGGATGCATTAACTCCTTTGCAAGTTGCAGGCTTGCCCCAAGCAAACAACAACTGCCAGCACTGGGCAGGGACAGATCCAGCTGCAGCTTCCCACTGAATAGTCAAAGCCTCCACAGCCCAGCACACAGGGCTCAGGAAAGCACCTCCTGCTCTCTACACAGGCAGTGATATTTATGAAGTGCTATGGGGTTGGAAGTAGCATTGTAGCCACAGAGAATGGAAGTGGGGACAAGCTGAAACACAGTTTGCTTGAGACACTTCCAGCGTCACACCAAGTTTACAATTAGAATAGCAGAAAGGGATGTACGAGCCTATCTGTGGCCAGAGGACGGTACTGCAGACTCTGCTGCAAAGGGAAATGTGTGAAATAAAGGTGCTTAGGACAAAGGGAAGTCTGTTAAAGCAAGGAAAGCCTGAATAAACAGTTTCCCCAATTCCACTTTCAGCTTCATCCAGCCAGAACTTAAAGATAAAAGAACAAGGAGCTGCTGATTTTTCAGCCAGTGGCTTCAGAGACCTGTTTACTGAGCATCGCACTTGCACAACCAATCTGACAGGGACTCAGGCCCTATGAAGCCATTGTCAAGTGCTCAGAAGGGTTAAATCTCCCTTGCTTTGCAAATCCGTCAAGCATTTAAAGAGAAATTAGACCTCTCCAGCTGGAAACCCACAGGAACACACTTTCCCCCACAGCCCCACAGACAGAGACCAGTGTCAGGATGAGCCAGGGATGCTGCGAGCTGCACAGCCCTGTAAAACACAATATCCCTGTCCCAAGGCATCATTTACAGCCACACTGTCACGTTTGTCACTGGTTCTGTGCGCTTTCAGATGCACATACTGTAACCCAGTGGGATGCAGGCTCTGCTCATCAACACCCCATGCATCTGCTGGGCTGTAAGGCACTTTGAAGTGCTGCTCCTCCAACGAGAGCTCTGGTCACTATGAGAGCTCACATACGTATTAGGAGGGGAAGATGATTAATTACCTCTCTCCGCCCTTCCCCTCCAAGGGGGGGCTCCTTGCTGTTGTCTCGCTGACAGTGATTTTTCAGGACCATGTGGCACTTCCACATCCCATTAGTAATGTGCCTGCTGCACCCCGTCCGCTCCGCGATGAGTTTCATCTTTCACTGCGTTGGGGAACGTGAAATACCAAAGCTCCGGCCGAAAACTTGAAGGTCAGAAGTTGGGGATATAGGTTACATGGAAAACTACACCTCTTTCCTGCTATTGGCAGTGCTGGTGTCACAGGGCACTGACCTCACCCAAAGAAGGGTCCCATCTCCAACAAGACCTCACATAGGTACAGTGCTGAGATGCCCTAACAGAGACCGAGCTCTCCCTGGACAAAGGGCTGTTTTTAATCTGGCATCTACAATATACTTTCATAGAAGCAACTGAAACCCTACTTTTGGCTCTTTTCCCTTTACCCCCCACATTATGAGGCTTTCCCTGGGTGCACAGGGGAGACTGGCAGCAGTTGCAGGGAGCATGCCCTGATGCTCACAGCTGCAGACTTCATGACCAAACACAGTATGGTGATGCAGCGTCAAGGTACATGAAGCTGCAAAGCTGTGGCTGCATTAACAGGTAGATCCAGATTAAAATGGCCTCAAGTTGTTCAGGTTGTTTCTTTATGTTTGGTTGGTTTTTTACTCCAAGCTGTTCATCATTCATGTTTCCAAGCCCCTCTAACAGCGCTCACGCCTACCTGGAGTGGGTGCATCCATCTCATCATGGGTGATATAGAGGGCACCTATGAAAGCAAATGCACAGCAAAAGCAATTCCTACTCCCTGGTGCTTCTCCAAGCACACCACAAGGACTTCTCCCACCTCATCTGCAGCAGAACAAAGCACCCTTTGCAGCCAGACACCCGCAATAATGTGGGTATTCTGGTCCCAGGGCTGATGCGTGACAAAACCCAGTTCCTGGGAGAGCAGGATGTGCTGCAGTGAGTGCTGCGGCCAGTGCAAGAGCACACACTGGCTCTCAATCACTGCTCCACAGTACACAGCCCCCCTTGGCAGGCAGCGTGGAAAATGCCAGCGCTCACAGATACGGTCTCTAAGGAGGACAGTTTCCATAACCTAAAGCAAAGCAGGAGCGGCTGCCACAGCGGCTGGGGGCCAGCACCCACCTCCCGATCTGCTGGCAGCTCCTGGTGGCGGCAGGCTGAGACACCCTGGTCCGAACCTGGCAGGCGCTGGCCCTGCAAGTGTTTTGCTCGCTTATCCTATCTCTGGTGGCTGTTTTTACAGAAGGAAAAGTCCAGCCAACTAAAAAATAAATAAATACAAAAGCTAAACAGAGAGCAGCTTCCAAATGACATTATTGCATTCGGTCATCCAGTTCCCATCACAGACGGGAATTGTTTTCTTCCAAGAGAAGAAGCAGTTGTTCACCTCAGCCCCATCCTCAACCTCCCCTGAGCAGGAGCTGGGCACTGCCATTGCCAGAACCACCAGCAGTGCTTTGTCACCATCTCAGGGACCCCAAACCATCTCAGAGCATCTCTGCAACGCCAGCAGGCCCTGCAAGGTCCTGAGCTGGGATCTGCACAGGGATTTCTGCATCATGGTCACTGGGGACAAAGACATGGGGTCCTTCTTCTGCCAAGCACCTGGTAAAGAGCACAGCTCCTCTGCTGTGATGCTCTGGTCCCTCCATGGGGGAGGCTGGGAAAACCCTTCCTCAAAGACCTTCATTGCTATGTAAGGGGAAAAGGAGACAAAGAGATCAAGGGGAAACCAGATCTCTGCTGAACCATGGAAGATCCCCACTGCTGAACCCCAGCGCCCACAGGACACATACCTTCCCCAGCCCCGCAAACATGCCAGCAAACCTTGCTGCTGTCTATCTAATGTATTCCATATGGAGCATGCACCTCCGAAACATTACTTAAAATGGGAATAAATCCTTCAGGAGACCTCCCCGTGACAGATACCACTTGATTGAATTGCCAAGCAAGGAACTTTTATTTTAAGGAAAAACCTACAATTAACCTATTGTCACTCTGCAGCAGGGGGGAAGCAATAAACTGTGTATGTCTGCTTTCCAGCCAAGTCTTAAAGGTTTATCCACAAGCCCTTCTTAGCAGATCTCCTCCATAAGTTCTTTTGATACCTTATGGATTTGTTAAACATTTATAACGTGAAAGCAAGAACATTATACACACTGCCCTGGCATAAATCACAGGTCTGATCCTATGTATACACTGGCGATGGAAAGAGAGACCTGGAAGGAGTGACAATGTTCTAGGCTGCAAGGTAAGCAATTGTGAGAGGTTTCTCTCATCCCTCCATTCAGTACTAAATGCACACCGAGGTATCACAAGGAGGTGGCTCTCCCCCAGCCCTTCCAGCTTCCCAAGTTTTACACCTGGGGAAAGAGGAATGAACAATGGCTGTTAGACACCAGTGAGGTGAGCGCACGGGACATTTAAGAAGTGGAAAAACATCTGTTTAGTCCAGATAGAAACCAGATGGAACGGAGGGGGGCAGGAGGTGGAGGATGGAGGAACAGTCAAGAGGAAAAGCAGGAACGCACTCAGGAAGAAGGTTGCAGGAGAAAAGAGGTGCTTCCAGAAGGGAAAAGTATCACCACACCAAGACCTGTAAGTCCTTGCAGCGGTGATGGGCAAACAGCAGGACACAGCTCTGGCTCATAGGGGGGGCTGGGGGTCACTCAAAACAGCTGATTTTGGAAGCTCAGATGCTGCCTGGCCACCCAGGACACAACATGGCCACTAGTACTGGGAACTGCTAAGCCAAAGTCTCACTGGGAGAAGGAAGTGAGACACAGGCTCATTTCCAGCCATCAGAGAGCCACAGACCTCCCTCGGTGTCTCCAGCTCTGCCCTCCAAAACACCGCAGTGATGCCTGGCCCAGAAACATTTCCTACAAGGAACACATCGGACACATTCTTCTGCAAGTATGGTGTTTTCAAAAGGTCACTTGGCACTATTCTGCAATCCTCTGTAGCCTCACATGCACCACAGCAATCAAGTTGTTCTGTTCTGCCATAGCACTGCTGATGCTTGGGCTTTCAGAGACACCAGTGCCTGGTGCTTTTATGGCTGTAGTAGGGGCAGTAAATGAAAGCAACGCCTGGCAGACAGGGTGTAGCATGCAAAACCTAAAAGGTTGTGGCACAAGGCCATGGCTAGTCTTTGGGAGGTGCTTCTAGCACCTTCAGGCAGAGAACAGCAAGTAACTTCAGCAAGAGGACTGGAAATCCCCCAAGCTGAACCACCAGGATGCTGGGGAGAAACATCATTGCGACACCAGGGACACGTTATCCATGGATGTGTTTGCAATGCAGGCAGCCAGGTTGGAAAGATCACTAAAACAGGACAGCAAGATGTACTGCAAAAGGCACCCTCAATCTAATAAGCTCTGTTTCCTCCTGGTTTTGTGCCTGACTTTGCTCCCAGGTTCCACTTTGGCTGGCAGAGCAGATGTAAGAAAAAGCAGCAATATTTGTTTTTAAGCTGTGAAAAGCCTCTCCAATAGCATCAAATGGTAAAACTGATGAGCAGCTTCCTCATTATTCAGCTTTTTCCCATAGGAAAAAAAGACTGCCAAAGCAAACCTCTTTATTTGCAGAAAATGCTCAGCTCTGAGGCCATTCTGATCCATTTTTTCAATCCAGGTAAAGTGTCCCATTTCAGGCAAGTGCCAAAATCGAAGGTCCTTATGTTGCTGTTCAAAATGCATGCATTCCCAAAGTAAGAAAGGGATCTAAATACAGCCCCCCTCTACTCCCCAAACAAAACCCAAGTGTTTAAACATGGCCACTATGCAATCTAAGAATTACACTGTCAAAGGTCTTTAAAATATTCCCTGTTTGGGAAAACTATTTCCCACTCCATTTTAAAGGAATGCATTACAAATGGCCTCAAGCTACCTCTTCGCTTGATGAAATGCTTTGCATTAAAGGAGACATCAAATGTCCAGCAGCAATTTGCTAAGAAATGAGAGTAACTGAGCCCCCTTCCAACCAGGTCCTGCAGAGAATAAGGTAGGAGTACAAGACTGGGTCAGGGAAAAGTAAGGATCAATGACTGCAGCAGCCAAAACAGAGAGGAAAAGAAGGAAGAAGAATATAGGGGTACCCCAGAAGATGAGCCGACTGTGCTCATGGAAAGCCTAATTCCAGCCCACTGCAGCTGATCACTGCAGGCAGGACACCCAAAGAGGTGGCACTTTAGATTGGCTTCGTTTGTCCAGCTCATGGTCCAAAAGCACAGAATTCTCCAGTTTGGCAATCTCCAGCAGGAGCTCAACCTACCTAACCAGAGCATGTCCCTGCCGTTAGTCCTTCATTGCAGATGCAATGCTGCTGTGCATTTATCTCCTTTACTAGAGACGGAGCACTGACATTCTCTTTGCTCTGCTGCCTATTTGCAAGAAACCGATGGAAACCCAGCTTTCCTAGAGCCCGGCACACATACAAAGCTGTTCTCTCTCCAGCTTCCTCTCCGGCCAGTTCCCAATTTGTCTGCAAACCACAAGTTTAATTGGAGTTGGCAAGTGTTTTGACTTCAAAAAAGCCTGTAACACCTGGAAGACAACGTTCAGGTTTAAGGGGGGAGGAAATGGGATGATATCCAAATGCTATTGTCACGCTCACAGCTGCCTGCGCGAGGAGGAATGAGTAGCTGCAGGGTCTGGTGCATGCAGGCGATATACAGGCACGCATACAGCTTTGCTCTCCTCCAGCTTCATATCGAAGCAGGCTTTTGAGGTTAAAAACTAGTTAAAAACCCTTTTGCTGAAAAATAAATAGACACACCCTATAATGGTTGTGGGAAACGCGGAAGAGATGTTGATGTGCCATTCCTAGCCAAAACTAGAGACCACAAAGCAGATGTATGATCCAGCAGCTAAGAGCAGCAGATGGGAAAGGCTGTTCTGCTGAAGGACGTGGTGGGGGGATGATGACTTCCCTCCATTTATTCCTTCAGCATCCTTCCAGGCTAGACAGTCCATTTGGATCAAATCCACAATGGTGCAAATCTGCACCATCCATTATCCCACAAGAAGCAGGTTCCAGCTGCCTGGACACCAGTTTTGTGGTCCTCCCCATTATGGTCTGCAATGCTTTAGGAGAACAGACATAAAAACCAGCCCGTCAGCTGCAGCTGTGCCCTGGGAAGGTGTGCTGAGGGTCTGGGTTTTGGAGCTTTCTCTGAAAGACTTCAATGCCCCCAGCTTGTTTGGCCTGTTGAAGGAGGAGGAATTGAGCCAGCTCCCATTGGAGCTGCCCTGGGGTGCTGGTCTAGCTGTGACTGTAGAGCTGGACATCCAGTTTACTGCCTTTTATGCAAGAAGTGTTTATGGCCAAGTCTTTCTGAGTCTTTTAAAGACCAGCTTGAGAGGAAATGTTTATTGCCAGTGGCTTTACCTTAGCTGAGGGTGGAGCAGATTTCTCCTCATTGTAGGTTCTTGCAATTCCAATCAGTGATGCTTTGCTAGTTACTGTGACCCTTCTTGCCAGAAGGGCACAGCTGAAAACCCACACTTCTCACACAGCTTTGGGGGATAACAAATACTAACCCTTAGAAGAGATCTAAGGCAGGATAAAACTGCTATGATGCAGAAGAATTCTGCAGTTACACCATTCTTTTAATCACATTACATAGACCTGAGAAGAACACATCCACTTCCCCCCATAAGTTTCACCTTTTATTTTCATATATTACATCGTTGAAAGCCCCACTCCTCTGTTTCAGGTCAGTTTATCTTTATTTAATAAATACCTACATAAATAACACAGAAAATTACAAAACCTGATACGAAAGAGGTGAATCGGCCATTTCTGGAAGTCCTTCACTCAAACCATTGATCAAGCCTTTAATAACAGGCACTAACATATGAGACATGTTAGCAGAGAATGAATGCTAAAAAAGAAAGTAAATGTTTTGCAGGGTGTTCCAACTGCAGCCCCAGGGACCAGTGTGATTTGTGTAACAGATTTCCTTCCCTGTCAGGGAACCAGTAGCTTTTGCATCCTTGCTGCAAAAGGGTACTGACATATTCCTAGTGTAAAAGCTATGAGCAGAATTAGAAACAAAGTAGTTGCTTTGTTTTTACTCCATGCATCACACATTGCATCCCATCTTTTATACCTTGCTGTATACCTGTACGTTTTTAGATGTTCTGTATTATATTGAGTGACTTCCTCAAACCTGGGCAGATTCTTATGAGGCAGGTTTTTGGAGCAAATCCAATCAGGAAAATGGGAGTGCTAATTAAGATTGTGACACTGGCATGATTGCTACGTGAAGGGATAGACAGTTCTGCTCATTAGGAAAAAGACACCTCAAGAACTTACGCAAGCAAGAGCAAGCACAACAAAAGCATGCACTGAGCTGTCTCTTATTAACAGCACATATCAACTGAGCCAATGCAACTGCTTCTGCTTTGCCTAAATAAATGCCTGGATCAGTCATCAAAGTAGGATTGTTTTCCACAATACACTTCCTTGAGCAACCCAGATAGCCTTTGTGTTGGCCCCAGTAATGATGTAATGGGAAAAACTTACAGGCATTCTGTCAAAGCCATGCAGATTGCTCAAAATACTATTTCCCAAGGCTCCAGCCTCACAGGTGTGCTCTCAGCAGCCATCAGGACTTGCTGTGATTAATGACTTTTTCCAGTGCATTGCCTTACGTTACTACAGCAAGCTAGCCTTTATTAAATTATGGATGATCTATTAGAGGATTCTAATCACCTGCAGGCTGCCATATGCAAGGAAACTGTCAGAACCCATGTGAGCTGGGTATCTCAGAGACAAGCCAGTTTAAACTTTGCATTACCTATATGCATTGTGATACATATAGACCTCCTCTCTATATTGCATTCTACCTGTTTGTCTTCTGTACAGAGGCCAAAGGAAGACATTTAGAAGAATTATTGCTCCAGTCTCAAAGCCATCAGCAAAAGAGGCAAGGAAAACCATCAGTCCTTATGGAAACCATCTGAAAATGCCATGTGCATTGAAATCAGCAACCCCTCCTGAACATGTATAAGACTAGGCTTGATGCAGAAGCAAAGGAGGTATCTCAAGCCCCAAGTCTCCACTTCACTCAAAGACACCAGTTCAAACAATACAGTAGCTCAGATGGAGCCACCCAGCCATTACTAGCCAAACTGGAAATAACCCAAACAAAATAGCACTTAATAAAAATATCATTTAAGAAGAAAGGCAATTCGCATTCACTTACCTCCCATGTTGCAGCCTGGGACCACCACAGATATTGCAAGTATTGCAGGACTCTACTGTGCACTCAAAAACTACCCAGAGGCATTCCCTTCTTCTACCTGAAACAAGGACAAATCCTAGAGCTAGAAACAAGGAATCACCTGAAGTGCAGCTCTGATGCTTCTAGCAAAACAGCCAGCAAAGTCACCACATGAAAAAAACAGCACCCATTAGCTGCCATTTTACCCTCAAACATCCCTCGCAGGACAAAAGCCTGGTGCCTGATTGGTAGTTGATAACTCACAGCTGATTTTTCTCAGGTGCAGCCCGTATGGGAATTCCCATCCAGGGAACCACCACATACACAGACACATAAACTCCATAAATGCAGGGGAGAGCAGAGCTTATTTTTGCTGCAGATGGTCCTGATTCTAAAAGAAGAGGTAGTACAGCCAATGTTCTAGTGTATTATCAGGTAGCATTGAAGGGAAGGAGTTCCGTTTCCCTTTCTCCTATCAGTAAGCCTGTGTTTGGGGGATATGACTATTTACTGTATTTTTGCCAGCTGGATTCAGTGACTACAAAGACCTCTTCAAGAGAGTGGGGTAAGCAGGAAGCAAAAGTGACATTTTTCCCTTCTCACCTTGAGTTTTCTGTTGGAGGTTGTCTGTTCTCTAATCTGCCCTTAGTAACAACCCTCTCTCAGTGTCCTGGCGATAGATGATGCTGTCCTAGCTAGGTGAGGAGGCAGGGATGGCTGGTTGGTATCTTCAAGGTGTCTGGTTGTGTAGTCTCCAAAATAGAGGAGATGATGCTATTGTCCAGGGAAGATACAAAAAAAAATGCTCTGGCTAAGTGAGATGGAAAAGGACTAATATAGCTCTCTTTGAAAACAATATGGAAACTAAAGAATAAAAGAAAGCCTGGATGAATTTAGCGCCCATCTGGAGCAGCACAGTTGTGAGGCTAAAAGCTCTATGCAGTTTTCTTTAACCCACACGAGGCAAATTACATCATACTGTGGTGGTTTTCCTTTTTTAAAGCTGGATGGCAGGGGGCACGAGGCATCTTGTGCCCCTTCAAACAGTGCCTTTTCCAGAGCACGAGTTGGTAACGGATACAATCCTGTTACTCCGGCAAGAGCTCTTGGATTGCAGCATGCTTTACTGCCAAGTTGATGGAAACCTCATCTCAAAGGCAAAAGGAATGTAATCCTCTTGGGATAGAGCAGAAACAGTCATCCTACATCCCTGCAACTTCCCGTGGTTGCTCACATCTTGTGGGAGATGAAGAATGCATGTATGAAATGGGTGTTGCTGTAGGCACACAGAGCTCACATAAATCCCAAACATCCACCAATGCGTTTATGGACAAAGCTATCCAACTCCTGCAGTGCTGGTGTGATGATGCTAGAAATTCATTTATATGCCACGGCAAGCTCTGAGACAACTTTGAGACAGCTCCCATGTACTTGTTCTCCCCCCTGTTTCTAATTAGTTATGCCATTGGCATAAGCAAGGATCTTTGTCTATTAAGTCTTCATCTGCTCCTCCTTATTTCCACATGAAGTCATAATCCTTCATGTTATCCCAACTGTGCTCTATGGAAGTGATTTAGGATGTCTCAAACCGGAGGGCAGAAACCTCAGGTATTGAATAAATGGAATAACTGTGGAGGAAAACAAGCGTTGTGTCACACACTGCTGGTCAGAAGCACATGCGTTAGAGTGAGATAGAGAAGGGGAGGAGAGGCTGATGCATCCACAGAAGAATTTGAAGCACAATCATGAGATTTCACACATGGCAGATGTCTAAGATATTTTGAGAGATTCTTTTTGGGGCCTCTAAGCCACAGCAGGGCCCTGCCACATTTTTTGTTCTTCATATAATGATGCTGCACCATTTGTATTGCACTATTGATGCACTCCTGGGTGGTACCAGCAGGACAAGAAGTGTGGTTAATAGTTGGCTTCAAGGGCCAAACAGAAATATCAGCCTGCTGTTCAGTCCCTAGCCAAGAATGAGGCACTCAAGAGCAAGGGAACAGAATCTTTCCTAAACAAGGGATCAAAGTATGATGAAGCAGCAGACAAATCTGAATGTCTTCCAGCCAGATGAAGCAACAAGAGTTAGTTTGGTCATAATAACCCATGGTAATCACAGAGGCAGTAACTGGGCACCAATAAAAGCTGTCACAAGGTGTCTTGCCCCATTTCCAGTATGAATAAAGATCAAGTACAACAGTTAGAGCAAACTAGCTCTGACCTGCAAGGCAGTGCTTGTTTGCCAGATCCTTCCAAAGTCTGGCTGCTGTGGTCATTCTGCAGTCATCTACCTTTAATTGTTATATGGGGTTTGGACCTTTGAGAACAGCCGTAACTTCTGCAACTTTCACCTAAACTTGCCTTGAAAATACTGCCAGGCAGAGCCCACCCTTGCTGATGGTGCCCTTCATCTGCAGAATAAAGCCTTGACAGTGAGCTACTAAATAAATACTCAGCTTGGCTTCTTTTTGAGAGGGCACCCTGTACTTGCTTCGCTTGGGTTTTTCCTTACCAACCATCCAAGCCCCCAGAGAGGTATGGGTTGTTATTTTTGGTAGTTACCTTTGTTTGCTATGAAAGTGACTGGAAGTCAACAGCCATCAGCAAGGAAATACAGGCTTTACTCTGGAAACACTTCACTTCCACTTTAAACACTTTACTTTTACATTACTTTTATTAAGCAAGCTGGTTGCTGATTTTCCCACTTACATTGAGGCAAGGGTTTGCAGTAAAATAAAGCATTTACTACTTTTCAGATGCACCTTAAACCTCTCTTCTTTCTAGAGGAGGCTTGTCCAGAGTGAAGAAATAGTCTCAATTTAAAGCATCCCTTTCTGAAAGAGAAGTTAAACTCCTCCTCCTGTATTTCTAAATCTTCTATTATCCTCTGAGCAGGGGCAGGTGGTTCCACTTGCATGATTTCATCTAACATGTTCCTTTAGGGCTGCAAGAACTTCACGCTTCCATCTCAGCCTAGAGGTGAAAGCAAGGAAAAGAAGTTGCACCACATAATTATAGTTATTATGCCAGTTAATAGAGTTCTTCGTAGCATAAACACTATTAGTGCTAGTCACTGTTGGGAATAGCTGTGGCTCCAGTGCTGCTGTTGTTGTCGGAAGCTTGTCACAGATCTGAGTCCAAGCCCAGGTCTGAAGAGCAGACCCTAATACCTGCCAGCTCTTACAAGGGGCCAAATATCTCCCTGGGCTTGGGAAAACTTCTGGATTTTGGATTTCCAGCATGGTTGGGGAATGTAATGTCATGCAGAAGTGTGTGATCCAAGCAGACAGCATTCAGGCTTCAGGTCTACCAGCCTTCTTCCTGCTCTTGGAGTTAGTCCATGGCCTTGTCTACAAACACGTGTTTTTAAGCAATTGAGTGTAAGCTCCAGGCTCTAGTACTACAGGTTTACCTTCAAACCCTCTCTCTTATCATGCATTTTGCCCATCCAAATGGCAGGTGATATTCTAATGCTAACAACCTGCTTGCTCTCCCCCTTCTCTGTTGACCATAAATCACTGTCATGTTTTTCTGATAGTCTGCTTTTAAAAGGATGACATATATACACATATGTTCATACCAAAGTTTTAAAACAAGTCTTTTGGGAGGGGAAAAGAAAAGGATCAGAGGTGGCAGTGTTGTGACAGAACATGGATTTAATTAATTGGACGTAGCTATTTGCACCATCTTTTGCTAGCTGCCTGTGCTCATCCCAGGCTGGGAAAGCAATTTAACTCCTTGGCCTGTGAAAAATGAAATGACAACAGCTACTTGAGTGAACTTTCACATTAATGAAGCATGATCTGGGCTTGATCGAAGACTCTATGTTCCTGCAGGACAGGGTTCAAGCATCAATCTCTAATATTAACAGAAGAAAAGGCTTACGTGTCATTCCAAGGCAAACTCTGAAGAGTCTGAGCTCAAGCTAAACTTTCGTGTCAGCACTGTTAGTGACCCTGTACTGAAGCTTGACGCGATCATCTCTTCCTTTAATTCTCACTGTCATATGCTGCCTCCTGCAAAGCTGAATTGGCTTCACCCATTATCACAGTGAGAAGTGATGTTATCGTTAGTTGTTGCTGCTAGGCACTTTCGGATCACGTCATACATCTCACAGGTTGTTCCAACAAAACGAGCTGTGTGGAGCAGGACTGGGATCCAAGAGATACAAAGACCAGCTTTGGGTGGCAAGATGCCATAAAATTGTCCTTGCAGATCTGGCGTAACCAGATCAACTAATAAACCTCTGGAATGCTGATGCTTTGGTTGATTTGGTCATACCAGAGAAACCATCTCTTGTAACTTGGATGCTGGAAGCCAAACCATGCAGCTTGCCGTGAGCATCTAATCCTAAAGACCACTGTTAGCTATGTATAGATGTGGCTGTTGCGGTGTTGAATAATCACTGTGATCTTGTACACTGTCCCCACAACACACCCTCTGTAACCTTTTTAAGCATTTGTCATCATCATAATATGGATTGACACCTCAGTGCACCAGGATGACAGTATATGGAAATGTGACCATGAGTAACAGACATCTTGCATGTCTCAGCACCATCAGTGTTGGGTCGAAAGCCATCATGAGTGTTATTAAAACAAGATAAATATTGTTACAAGGAGATTTGTTGCCCTGCAGATAGAAGCAGCAAGCTGAAGTGAAGGAAGATTGCCAAATGCAAGGGTGGTCAACATGAGCTAAGGCTCATCCTCATCCTTTTCTGTTGCACTGCCTCCAACCTTCACCTTGCCTCTGGAGAAGTCAGATACATCCCTTGCAGCTATCATTTTCCAGCCAGTGTGTCACATCTGCTGGGGTACTCTGCAGCCCCACCAGGGCTCCTGTTCAACACTGGGACTTGTTCTGAAATCCGAGGACTCAATGGAAATTGACTGTAGATCCATCTAAAATCACCTAGGTTAGAAGTTATTTGGAACCTCTAGCTTGCAAATCAAATTACAGAGATATACTTTCTGCAGGAGCCAGGAGACAGAAAATAACCTCGCGTTAGAGACGAAGGATGCCCTGTGCTTGGGGCTCGTGTGAGTCCTGGCTGCACCCCAGGTATGCAGGGTCACCCAAGGTGAGCCACTGGGGCTCCAGTTCCCCCTCTGTAAGACAGGGATAATACTTCTGTTCTCACCTCGGTTTGTCTTCTCGGTTTGGATTTCAAGCTCCTCAGGGCTGTGTCTTCCTACATGTATGTACAGTTCCCAGCTTAATAGTTGTGATCCAAACTGAAGCCTCCAGGCACTCCCGTGTGTTATATCATTACTAATTTCACAAGAGGTTGCAATCAAATCCCTTTATTGGGGAAAAAAAAAATTCCTAGAAAAGAATAAAGCAGGCTATTAAAAACTGAGGAGAATCTTTGCTGAAGTGGAAATAATGGTACTTTGTCCCAAAATGCATGAAATGCGTATTGCAATTAAATTCTCTATTGGCAAATTGTTCTACAATTAAAAAACACAGGAGCTTGAGTGAGGCAATTAGAATAATAGTAGAGTGTTAATTATAGCTTGATGGATTCTGCATGCTGTCAGCAATTACCTTCCAAGTGTGCACTTCTGAACCAACTCCAAATCCACAAAAAGACACGGGCAGGATTAGAAATATCTTCCTTGTTGGCATGCCTTTGCCACTCTAAAATTTGTTTTCATAAATACTTTTGTAAGCTACTTAATTAGATTTAATGAGGTTTGAGGAAGAAATGTCCTCCATGCTGTACACAGACTTCTCCCTAGCAAAAGGATTGACTCAGATAGGAGGAAGAAAGTCTTATTTCCTACCAACTGCCCTTGTCCAATTGTTTCCAGCGCACAGTCCAGTTTCTAGGAGAGCTGCTTCTACATATCTGTTTTATAAAGGTTATCTAAGGCTTTCAGATCTTTCTCCATGGGAAACCCTATGGCCAGCTTCTCACCCTTGTCACTGGGCAGGGGGAAAGCAGAGGGGCTTTGGGCATAGGCACTGTAATGGCAATTGTGTGGTGCAAGGTGAGTGTCCTGCACTGAGTGGGTCAGATGAAACCAGTGGGGTATGAGGTCACGGGGCACAAGAATAATTAAAATATGTTTAATTATTAAAATGAATTAAAAAGTTTGGTTGTCAAATTTGGAAACACCAGGAAAGAACCAAAAGTTTTTTATTTGCCCTACTGGGCAAGAGAAATCAGCTCCATGGAAGTGCTTTGTGTTTCTGACATGGAAGAACTGAAGACATAGTTCTGATTTTTTAACGTCGCACCCAGTTTCTGATTCAGCTGATGTGATCTGTTCTGCAGATGACACCAACCCAGGTTTGCTGCCTTTCAGGAGGCAGCATGTTTGTGCAGCTTGGGTACCATCGAACAAACCTGAGCGTGATTCCCTTTGTGCATGCTATTTTATACGAAGATATGTGATTCTTGGATGATGAGCTGCATGATCATTGTGGTGCAGTGCCCCATCCTGTTACCAAAAGGGAATACTGCTCTGTCCCTGCACCAGCGAGAAAACTGCAGCAGGACAGAAACCTAATCGAAGGTAGCTGAAGCAGGATCAGGCTGTGGTATGTTTCTGTCCCTAAAACATCACCCCCCTTCTTTCCATATAACTTCCCTTCTTTTCATATCACATCCCTTCTTTCCATACACTTTCCCAGCTTAAAGTTAGGCTGATGCCTTAGGGGTTAAACCCCACTCTCGCCCCACTGAGCCCACCAAAAGCTTCCTCCCCAAATGCTATGTGGACCACATCCAAACTTGACCAAAATCAGTTAGATGCTGTCCACTAAGCTCTAAATTCAGTCTTCAGAGTGCATCAATGCTGTAACACTAATTTTGCCCGTAATGGTCTTGCTGCAGCTATCTAATGAGTCATGCTTCGACCCGCGCTGAACAGCTTGCTCCCTTGCATCTGCTGTTTGCTGGGCTTTTAAAAATAGGGGTAGATTTGGGAAGCAAGCCCCATCACTGCAGTCTGAAACATGCGTGGATAATTAGTCCACTCCTTGCAATGGGTGTGCGAGGGGTCACGTCTGGGTTATGGAGAAGGGCACATCGGGGTGTATGGAGCGCCCAGACCCTCGTCTTGAAGCAGGTTACCTACATCTGCAGGAGGGAGATGTTTAAATCGATTTCCCCGCGGCAGAGCGGGGATGGGTTAAAGCGGAGGCGGCCCCTTTAAGAGGGGTAGCGCGGGGGGGACGAAAGGGGAGGAGGTGTTCGCCTCCGTTCACACCTGGAGTGGGAAAGAGAGGCGGGACTTAGCGCCTGTGATTGACAGCCCGGGGGGGGCCTTCTGACCAATGGCAGCGGGCGCGGGCCCGCCGGAGGCCGCCCGCCAGCCAATGGGCGAGCGCGCAGGGGGCGGTGCGGCTACATGTTGCGGTGTCGCCAACGTGGGTTCGCGGCGAGCGGCGCTCGGGCCGGTCGGGGAGCGGCGGCGCTAGGGGAGCGGAGCGGCGGCAGGGGCTCTCGGTCCCTCGGGAGCGCACCGAAGACACGGAGCTCCAGCGGCCGGCGGGCCGGAGCTGTGCGGCGTGAAGGAGGAGGAGGAGGCGCTTCGGGGACGCGGACCCGACCCGCCCGGCGGAACCCGCTCGCTCGCTCGCCCGCCCGCCGGCGGGTGGATGCCGCTGCCGTGACCGCCCCACGCCGCCGGCGGCCGAGGCAATGGTGCGGGCGGCGGAACGGCGCTGAGCGGTTGCGGGGCCCCGCGGCGTTACCGCTGCGCTCCGCGCCGGGGCCGCTCCTGCCGCCTTCTCCCGCCTCGGACCTTCTCCGGTGCCGGATACAAAATGGCGGTGCCGTCGCGGGCGGGCGGCGGGGCGGCGGCGCTGCTGCTGCTGCTGGGCTCGCTGCTGGGCTCGGCCGTCGCTGACTGCCCCGCCGGCTGCGCCTGCGGCGGGGAGCTGCTGAGCTGCGGGGGACTGGCGCTGCCCGCCGTGCCCCGGGACCTGCCCCGCTGGCCGCGGCACGTGTGAGTACCGGCGGGGACCGGGGAGGGACCGGGGGTGAAGCGGGGCTTTGGGCAGCACCGAGGGACATGGGAGACAAACAGGCAGAGCGAAACAGAACAGCCGCAAAGCTGAGATGCGCTGTTTTGGAGGTGCGAAACTTGTGTCGTGATCCGGTGTCCCACCGCGGCGGGGATGGAGGCAGAGGGGCCGGCGGTGCGGTGCTCAGGGCTCTGTGCCCCTCTGTTGCGTGTCTCGGAGGAGGAATAGTTGGGAGTGGGGTTGGTCTGTCGATCGCTGGAGATAACGGCTGGTCACCACTTGGCCACCCGGCTTGGCACCCGAGCGCGGACCGCAGCGCTCGGCTCTGCCTTCCTGTTCTGGAGCTCCCGGTTGGTGAGGTGTGAGAGCCGGAGAGGCAGCGGCCGTGAGCAGAAACAGCTGTAGGCTTTGGGTGTCTGAAGGAAAACCCGGCGCTATTTTTCAGTCAGAGCTGTGATTCCCTTGGCGCTTGTCTATGGACGTTATTAACCTGCGGTGTATCGTATGTCGGGATGGCAGTTGAGCTTGTAGCCCAGCACCCGGTGGTTAGTACGATGCTTTTATTCCGTAGAAGCGTGTTTTAAAGTGTTCAGGTGCCTGCCCGAGTGCACGACAGTGCGATTGCCGTTTTCCTTGACGCGCATCGGGTCCGCTCCGGTTGTGTGACCATTGCTGTGACCTGGTGGGATCCATAGCGCCGCATCCAGCGCTTGAAGCACAGGAGATAAGGGAGGAAAGTGTGCTCAGCTTTGACAGCTCAATTTATTCAACAGTGACAGTGCAGGAGTGCTGGGAGTGTGTCTGTGTGCTCATAAACTTGTGAAAGTAAGTGTCCAACTCATAGCTGACCTCGGGGAGACAGGGATCCAGAAAGGGAGATGGGAAGGTGTCTTTTTGGTGCTTCTGTTGCTGGGCCCTTCTGCTGTGTGAGTAGATTTATAGATTATTGAATCCATAAAACTCCCGGTTGTAATAGATACTCTTCAGCTCTGCCAGAGAGAACGGTCACTGAAGTGTTGCTGGAGATAATCCAGCTCCTTATTAAGAAGAATTATTAGAGGTTTGTCAGGTTCTCCCGGTACTATTCACGTTTGGCAGCAGGAACACCTTGTTGTACATAAAATTATCAGGTGTCTGCTGAGAGGAACGTGTGGCTGGTGTTAAAACCCTGACTCATCCCATTCACCTGTTGCTGTGTGCTCTGAAGGATCCTTCCTTCAGCCTTTGGGCACATTTCAGAGCAAGTTTTTAGCCTTCTCAGCAGAATTCCAGCATCCCCATGGACCTCTTAAAATAGGACAGCGTATCTTTGTTCATGCAGAGAAATGCGTTAATAGCCCAGCCTGAAGAAATTACTTCTTGTGGGTTTTTTGGGAGTGCTAATACCCAGGAGTGTCTCTTTCATATGGAACAGATTTCTGAGTGTCGTGAGTTCAGTTTAAATTTTATTGGTGAAGTAATAGCACTTATAAATCTGCTGCTATGGACCTGTGGGGTGCTGATCTTCAGCCACTTGGACAGGATATGGATAGTAACTTTGAATTCTAAATTAACAGAATATTAAAGTGGCAATTTGTGATGGCTTTCATAGCTGATAATCTAAAAATAGGGTGGTTTTCCTTCTCCATAACTAGTAAGAAAAAGCAGACATTTAAGCTGTTGCAGATATTTTTGTTTTTAAAGTAATACTGTTTCTAATTGCTAAAAATCACTTAAATTGCTTATTTCAGTTTAGGGGCACAAAGCTGAAGCATGTTTTTCATGCTTGGTGGGATCATAAATGCTAAACTTTGGTGCAGAGAATTGCTAACCTATTGTTTTAGGAGTTGTTTAATGTCCTCTATAAAAGCACCATGTGCTGGAGGAAAGTTATTTCCATGCAACATGCCCTTTTAAAGAAACAGAAGGGAAACATGAAGGTTCGTGGTGGCCGTGGGCTGATGGAGGAGCACAGCTTGCGGGTCCCATGGCTATAAAGCAGATTGAGATGGGTGATGTCTGGGCTGCGTGTCCCTTATCCCATCACTTCTGGGCAGGCTGTGTCTCCCCCTGGGGTGATAAGCTTGGGCATGTTCGATCACTAATGAGACAAGATAAATCCTGTTTTCAGTGGCTTTAACTTCATTAAAGTGCTATTGAAAAACCCTTCCCTAGCAGTTTATCTCTTACTCCTAATGAAGAGCCACAAGGCTGAAGCAGTGCTTGGGGTCAGTTTTCAGTGTGTTGGAGATAAAGCTTTCGTTTGTAGGGCTGGAAATGTGGCTGAGTGCGTTGGGGGGGGCTCTGGAACAGACTTAATCGCACCGTGTGTTTTGTCAACAGGACTATCAGTGCTGAGGAAAAGCATTGGGATCTTTGGAAACTATTGTTATTTCTCTATTGGCAGCGCAGCTTGCAGTTGTAATTCTTCTCCCAGCTTGTAGAAGACATAACCGATGCACAGAAGGGCTGGAGTGCTGTGGTTGCTCACAGTTAATGCAGCATGGCACAGATGTTAGGCAGCTCAATACTGTGTGCCAACTGAAGTGTGCAGGACTTGCTGGCTGAGCATGTGTAAGTAGGGCACGTTGCAGCGCTCTGGCTTGCCCCATACTGTCCTTACCCTGCTGTGAAAAGTCCCTGGTCTGTCTGGGAATGTCGGGAGAATCCAACTCTGCAGGGCAGTTGCTGTGCAGGACTACTTTGGAGTATCTCACTTTGAAGCTGCTGGAGATGCTTTGTGTTTGTCTGAAATTTGTTTTTACATTAGTGTGTAATACATGGTGTAAACCTTAGAGCTGAGCTTAAGTACAATACACTTTGTGCCTGGAAAAGCCAGATGCAGGGATCTAGCAGTGTTGGTGACTTGGGACATGCCCTGCACCCTGTCTCTCCATGCGTCTTAATTTTTGAGGAGTGATAGAGGAGACATTTCTTCCAGGCATTGTGTATGTGAGAGGGTTTTTTTTCTTCCTTTTTAGTGGTGGAGCAATAATATTTTATGTACAGACTTTAATGATGAGAAGGCTTTGGGGCTGTGGAAGTGCAATTGGATAGCTGATTCATTGCTGGTGTGTCCTGGAGGAATAGAAGTTCTTCATTTTAAACATGTGTTGTGTGTTTCTGACCCAAATGACTAGAGGGAATTTTCTGGGATACTGGGCTTCTGTTACATGGACCCTTCTGCCTATGGATCAGTGTGTGCCTGGTGTGACTGAGAACAAGGCAGAGTCCTCCAGTGCCTGGGGTAGAGCAGGGCTGAGAGCTGCTTTTTGTGTCCTGGGGAGCCTCTGAGGCTTGGTTGTATGGATCAGCTGTACCAAGGCACCAGTTCTGTGGGTATTGGCCATTATATGGTGCTGCTGTTGTCTGCAGAGAGCGGGCAGCGTGGATGCTTCTGAGAATCCTGCGGGTGTCTGTCAGTGGTTTTAGAGCCTGGAAGCACATTTGAACCAGGAGTCGGGAACAGATTCTTGCTGCTCTCAAGTGCACGCAAAGATTTTGTCAAATGCAATGAAACTATGCTCAAAGTTGCCGGTTAACTTAAATTTCTTGCTAAACTGGGCTTTTAATGTGCCAGGTCTCATTGCTCTGTTCTCGCATAAGCGTAGCCTCTTTGCTTGCTTGATAGAATGGGGCTCTGCAGAGCTTGCTGCACCACTGCCTGCGTGCGTGGTGCTCAGTGGAGGTGGACGTAGTTGCTCTCTGTGGAGTAACTCCTGTGCCTCTGCAGATGCCGGAAGAGCAGGCTGCGGGGGGACGGTCCTGCTGACAGCGCTGGGAGGGGGGAATGCTGCTGGCAGTTCCTCCCCTGCATGTCTTGCTTCCAGCCCTGCTGAAATAATGGAACAAAGATTAAGTAATCGTCACCCTGGGCTCATGCAGCTGCAGAGCCCTCACCGTGTGCTGCCTGCCCCGGGGGGCTTGGGAGAACGGGATGGGGATGGCTGCAGGTGGCTGGTCCCCCTCCCTCCTCCTGGGGAAAGGGAATAGAAAGCAGTGGCTCCCTCCTTGGTGGTGGTCCAAGGAAGTTACTGCCTAATGTTGCTGGGAGATGATGGGGCTTGTGAAAGCAGTCCTGCTCAGCTTGTGATACGCTCAAGTCTGGTGCTTCCTGGAGCATCGTCCTCAGAAGTGGGCTGCTTTGGAAGGTCTCCATCATCCCCTATGTGCCTGGCCCTGGTGGGGTAACAGCAAAGCCTGTCATTGCAAAGCAGTGCCTCTCCAGGCCTGCTGCTTAAGCACAGATAAATAGGTGTGCTTGCACCCTTCCTGTGTGAGCATGTGTCTGGATTTGCTGATTACCCTCAGCATGCAGTGATATTTATTAGTGCTTAAACTGGAGGACAGCAGTTAACAGCAAGCCCTTTGCAACTGCTGTCTGGGTTACTCATCTTAATTCCCGATTGAGCCACAGCTGGGGCAGAAGCGGTCTCAATCAGACTAGCATTGGAAATACACGTGAGATGCATAATGAAGCCTGAATGGAGTAAAATGTCCCTACCAAGAAGCCTTTCTGGCTCTTGCAGAAGCTCCTGGCTTCAAGTGAAAGGTTCTAGGACCCCCTCAGCCTCTGCATATTTTTCTCTTCTTTTGAGAAACATCATGGCATTTAATCACTTTGAGGCTTTTCCTCTCTGCAGTGACTGCAATTTGAAACGCAGGGGTCCCATACAAAAGAAGCAAGTGCTCAATGGGCTGTGTTAATATTCAGTGCCATTTACAATGGGTGCAGTTTGAAAAGGGGGAGAATGGATGGTCTGGGAGCTGGGGGAGGAGGAGCTGGAGAGGGGAAAATTCCCAGGGCAGGGAAACTAGCATCTCAGTAGGCAGCCCAGGAATCGAACACACCATCAATTGTTCTATAGGAAAATCAACCATTTCTATGCTAGATACAGCTTAGTATTTCTTTTCTTTGCCAGTGCAAACTGCTTTGCAGTTCTGTGGCTGTGAGGCTTGAGGTGGCTGAGCCTTGCAGGAGTTCCTACTTGGAGTTTAAGGAGTGAATGTGAGGTTGATTGCTGGCATTGAGAGGCTAGAGGTGGTAAACCGATATGTTTGGGAGCCCAGGCGCTTCAATAAAGCACTTGAGGTACTTATACTTTCTTGAGCATGGGCGAGATTTCACTTCCCTGCTTAGAGTTAAGCTGGAGTCTTGTCTCTGATGGGGATTTAGGCAGATGCAGCAGCACTTTGGGATGGGGCTTAGTTGGTGTGAACCCCTCCTGGTGCAGGGAATTCCAAGAGGGATTGTGCCTTGTATACAGCTGTAAGAGTGTGCTGGAAGGATTCAGGTTGGCTTCATGTTGAAGCACTCCCCAGGTGATGGAGAAAATCCATCCTGACTCCATGTGTCCCCCTGGGCTCATGAATATATATGTATATACATCTCCCACTGGCTCTAAAGAGCAGCTGGGAATTGCTGAGGACCTGGCCATGCCTAAGCTGTGCTGGGCATTGGGTTCTGGTTGCTTTGATCCCCTGAAGAGGGGTTAAAGTTGTGTCTTGAAGTTTGAGTAGCTGTGAAATGGGATGATGGCTTTTATTCCTCAGTGGCCAGCTCTGATAAGAACTTGTGTATTGTCCCTGGCTGTATTGTCAGCTGCACCCAGGATCTCTGTTTGGGCTACAGGGCTTTTAATTGATCACATTGGCTGCCCCTGGAGACACCTTGGATTGAGTTAGCTCAGCTCATCAGCTTTTAACATAATCATTTTGTGCTGCTAACCTAATCACCCAGTGTGACTCCCTTGTTTTGCAATGCGGAGCTGGATGGGGTCATGCGGATGAATGGAGCAGAGATAATTTAGGCTAATGCTGCTGGGAAGAGCCATCTGCAGAGAATCCAGGCTCCAGGTTCATCAGTTCTGCAGGACTGGGGCTGGGCAGGAATTAGCACCTCTTTCAGGGCGAGGGGAGTGGATTAACATAAGGATGCCTTTGAGTAACAGTGAGTAAACACAGCCCCTTGGGCTGAGATGTGGTTTGGTGCAAGCCTGGGCACCCACTGGTGCTCTCCTGAGGTCCCTTGCTAGTTGTCAGTGGCATGTGAAGGAAGGAGCAGAACGTGAGGCTGCAGGAAGAAGCAGAGGGTGAATAAACCCTCTTTTTTATGTCCTGGTATGCCAGCTATTAAATGATGTGCTACAAAGCTGAGTTTTCTTCCTGCCATGCACAGGGGCCCAAGTCAAGGACCAGGATGCCATTGTGCTAATGCACAACGCAAAATACCCTTTACTATTATAGCTGAGTCATCTATTAATAGTTAACCAAGTCCTGGAGTCCTTCAGCCCCAGCCTCTTCCAGCTTCAGAGCAGGACCACAACACATGTAATAGGTTATGCTCTCTCATTACAGTTTCAGCACGTTGTCTCACAAGCCACAACCATATAATTTTGGAGAAGTCTTGGAGCTGGCCCTGCTATTTTGGGAGCACCTCACATCACATCAAGACCTGATGATGTGTCCCATCCAGTTCCAGGAGTGTGGCTCACTTCTATGTGGTTGCATTTTTGGTTTGAATAGGTATTGAAGAATGGGTCTCGAACTGAGCCATCTGCCCAGTTTTCAATGTGAACCATGCTGGACATGCAGGCAGGATGGTTATATGCACTTGTGGCAGTTCTGTGTTTTACATGGATTTCAGCAGAAGTGTCAGAGCCCCTCCTATTGAAGGCACCTGATTTTAGATGAATCCTTTTGGGTTAGAAAACATCCTTTGAGTTCAGTGGTAATTTGGCTGTGAAATCTTTAACTAAGATACCTTTTTTCCTAGAGCACCTCCTCCGGCTGGCAGGTTTCTTGCTCCCTGCAGAAAGACAGGACAAGCCCTGGGGTGCAAGAAGGAAATGAGAGATGCAAAATGCAAAGTTGGGGCTGTGCTGTTTCCTGCTTCCCCATGCATAGGGATGTAGATTCATCCTCACCACCAGTGTGCCTCTTTCTGGTTGCCCAAAACCTCTGCTTTTGGGATGGGCACCTTGCAGGATGAGACCCCATTGTCTTTCAGTGCTGCAAATACTTATGTCCTGTGGAGAATCTACCAGTGCCAGCTGCTAATGAACCTCCAGATACTGCCCTGTGAGTTCAAAACACATTTTGCCTAGCCAGCATAGACTGGGCTGGTTTATAACTGCACTTAAAGTCTGGTTTAGCCCGCTATGTGCCAATATAAACAGGTTTTCTATGTTATCTATCACCTAAAAAATACTTGTCAGAGCTGATGGGCTGGCCAGCGGGCTGGTGCTTGCGTTGTGCATGGCACTTGGCTACTGCTGTTTAATCACTGGTCCGGATGGGTACCAGGGTTGAAGGCGCTGAACTGGATGTGCCCAGGTCTTAGTGGGAGATAGCCTGATGGAGATAGCAGGTTTGCTGGGCACTGTCTGCTTGCCATATTTAAGGATGCAATGCTGGAGGTGCCCAGTTGGTGGGACATGTGGGTGATATCCCTATAGAGGTGGGGTGGTGGGGAGACCTCATGGATGGGGGGAGCTGTTGGTCTGTGTGTTCTGTCATGGGTAATAAAATGGCTATTGTAGGAAACAGCCTGGCTGGAGGCCCTGTGAAAAATCACCCCCTAAATGTGTTCCAGTTGTCCAAACATTGGTGCCTCTCCTTCCTCTGCTGCGTGTGGGGGGAGGCTGGAGCTAGCTCTGCACCACTACTGCCTGGGGAGCCGCCCTTAGCAGCCTTTGCTTGCTTTCTGCTGTACCTTGTTCAGCTGCAGTCCATCCATTCGTGAGAGCTGTGAAAATGCACCAGAATCCTTCCTTTAGCACAGACCTAAATAAATACCCTCCAGCAGCACGGGCTGTTGCTGCAGCAGCCCAGTCTGTGAGCAAATAACCTGAATTTGGCTCTTTACTCAGCACCAGGAGGTTGGTTTGAGTTGGAGCAGGAAGATGCATGGAGCCTTGGGATTTCCTCCTTTGTAGCCCTGGAGGGATGTGGGGATGAGGAGTATGGCAGGGATTGTGCATGGCCCATGTCAGCAGTGTCCCCTCTGTCATTTGCAGAGGGTGCAAAGGTATCTCTTGATCATCTGGGTGGCACTTGGACATTCCCCTTCTCTCATGCCCACTTACTTCATCTGGCAATGGCATGAGCAGTGCAGAAATGGCTGCACTGCTCACACAAGGTGGTCTGGCCTTGCTGGTAAGCCAGGAGAGCATCCCGTGCTGTCTGTCCCCATAACTTGCCATAAACCTCTTACCTCCTGAGCCAGGGCGGCAGAGTCACATCCATGCTTGTATTTCATTTGTTTTGGCAGAATGGGGCAATTTCTTCTGTTTCAGGAGATTTAAACAAACCATATGATGTTTTATTTTGAAAGGTGTCATAGTACTTCCCACTTTTCTTTTGCTAAGCATATTTTTGTGCTGTTCCTGCCTGTTGGTCTATAAACAACTCTGTTCTTCCTTTCTTCCCCCCCTTAAACAAGTCAAGTCAGAATTCTTGGCTTTCGAACACCTGGAGTAGGGCACACATTCTGCATTAAGTCAGTAAGTAAGATATAGTGTGTATTTTTAGACCTCTCTGATTTGAAGGCATTTGTGAGAGTTGCACTGTCTTTATTGTTTCACATGGCTGCAAACCTCTTGTGTATCTTCCTTCCAACCTTTGTTATTGAGATGGTGACCACCCAAAAGCTCTTGAGATCGATGAAGTTAAGGCGTTTGGATGATGTCTCATAAGAGCAGATGAGCGAACTCTTCCTTTTACAGTAGGATATGCTTCAGCTCCTGCAGTTCTAGGAAATGCATCTGTTTATCTCCATGGAGCTCAGTCCAGCTCCCCAGTGAGGTTGCTTGGGTTTTGACTTCTTGGTGAGCTGAACCCCTTCCAGGAGTTCTGTTTTCATCCTTATCAGCAGAGACATGTCCTGGCCTTTGAGTTAATCTCCTTGGACAGAAAGCTGTACAGATCTGACAGGGTGTGTTTGGCTTTCACGTTCTACTTTAAACAGCAGTTGGCTTTGCTTCCCCCTGGTTTAATAGTCTCTGAGGCAGGTACTGCTTTTTACCCAGGTTTCCTGAGATAGGAGGCTGTGTTGATGGTGCATGTGTCTGTTTTCTCCCCCAGCGCTTTTGATGCTGTTGGCTAGCTTCAGTTTGAGGGGTGAACTGCAGTTTGAAATGCCTACCACGTTCAGGCTGGGGAGGGTGGCTGTATGCCCACCAAGGGAAGGGAAGCAATGTGAGTTGATCCCATATGAGACATCAGTGTCCAATGGGAGAGAGCAGTGCTATTAAACCATCCCTGCAGGAAGAGTGGATAACAGAGACCTGGTTGTGAGACATGGCTCTGCCAAGCGCTGTGCAGTGCCAGGAAGCTGGTGAAGGAGTAATTTAGAGTCTTCCTGGGATGGTGCTGTCACTGGTTAATGTCCATAGGTAGGAGTGGAGGGTTTGATCCTGAGTTACCCTGTCTGTCATTCCTGTGAGCAGGAGTTGCCGTGGAGGCAGTGCCCAAATCCTGGCCTCTTTGGCGATCAGCATGGTCCTTTATGTATGAAGTGGTGTCGCCCATGCGGTACGGGAGTGTCTCAGCAAACTGGAAGTTGGTTTTGGTGGCTCTCTTCTCTTGGAGCAGTTTCCAGGAAGGAGGTGCCTTTGTGGCCTGATGGACATTGAGCTGGTGGGAAGCAGTGGCCCTGCGTGCCTGCATCTCCCTGGCAGCACTGGAGCAGGGCATGGATGGCTGCCAGGGGCTCATCGTGTCTAGTCTTTATAGCAGTGTGGGGAGAAGGCAGAACCATGCAGCTGGGCAACATCTTTGGGAGATGCCAAATCACAGCCCGGGCTGTTTACTACAGTGCTTCTCTCTCATGACTCTTAGCACTTGTGTCTCAAGTACTACCACTTTGTGGTCTGCTTAACAAGAGCCTGGCAAGCTGTCCTTTCAGCTGGTAGGGACATGGATGTGCTGCATCCCTTTCTGTCTCCCAGGCTCTCCTTTTGTTCCGGCTGCAGAAGGTTTATTCCAGCACCCCCTTGCCCACCCCGTCCTCAGGTCTGGGTCCCTTTCAGCCGCCCCGATGCTGGCTGGGCTCCCGTTACTGCTGTTTACTTTGTTGGCTTCACTCTCCAGCTGCGGATACTGGAGCCAGCTCCAGGGTGAGGTTTTCAGGCACCCTGTGAGCAAGTCGTAATGCCAGCGTGGGGCTCGCTGTGTGTGATTAGGCCATTTAGACTTGCCAGACTCTTTCTTTAAAGTCAAAACAACACAAATCCACCTCTTTTGGGGAGGAGGATGTGGCAGCTGGACACTTTTGGGGCTGCGTGCTAGTTAATGTTGCTTTGTTTGTGAGAGGCATGGCTAAAAGAGGAGGAATTCAGTGCAGACTTACAGGCCTGTGCTTTTGGAAATAGAATGGGGAAGTTTCCCTGCCCAACAATTTCCAATTGCTTCCTCTATGGCTTCCTGAGTAATTCTGACCTCCAGTTATAAAAGGCTCTGCCTTGCTGTTGCAGGATGCATCATCCCTCAAAGCTCTCCTTGACCCACTGTCTCCTTGGGCTGCTTCATCCCCTTCCTTTTGGCTCCCTGTGCCCTTTGCAGCTGGTGGCAGGAAACCCCTGGGAAAGCAGTTTCCTTACTGTGATAGACAATAACAGCAGCAGCACTCATGGAGCTGGGGTGGGATTGGGAATGGATTGAGAACGTGCTTTGAAATGTTTCAGGGGGTTTATGGTCTGTCACAGTTGAAATGCCTTTTGATGGTTTTCCTGCTTTTAGGTTTGAAATGCAGGATCCCTCTTGGCTTGTTGGGATGGCTTTGGAGCCACCTGGCTGTGCCTGTCCCTGAGGAGCAGAGCTGATCCTTCTCCTGGCACTCTGGTGGTGTGGGATTAGGGGTTGCAGGATGCCTGTTTAGGTTTGGGTCTGCATGGCAGAGGATAAGCCAGGAAGGAGCCCTCTGGCACCTATCCCTGTGCTGGCTCTTCATTGTTCTCTGTGGCACCTCCACTGAGTGCTTTCAAGCCCCTGTGAACCAACCATATTCCCTTTGGGAGTGTTTGTCATATTTGATGGTGTTTTGGGGGCAGCGTGTGTCTGTTTGACCCGTGCCCAGCCTGCTGCAGTGATTGCTTTCCACCCTCGGTCTGCATTAGGCAATGCTGTGATGCTGGTGTCTTGCAGTCAGGAGTCAAAAGCATCCCTCCAGCCCTCATCTTGTGATGTCTGTTGGGGCTCAGTGGGGAGCAGGGCAGAAATAAATGACAAGCTGATGTGACCAGTGTTGTCACAGCAGGAGCTGGGCCTTACTTTGGAAGGCACCAGCAGATTGCTGTCTTGGGGAGGGTTCCTTGGCTTGAAAATGGTCCTGTAGTTACAGCAGCGAAGATCTGTCTCACCTAATGTAAGTATTAGGCTTTATGGTAAGCTAGGCATCTAGTTTTCTCAGTTTTGTGGAATGCCATGTCTGTTTCCAGAGGACAACTAAAGTATTGTCCTGGGAGCTGTGCAAGCAGAAGACCAAGAGCATGCTCGCCCTTTGGTGCTTGTGGACGGGGAGGCATTGAGAAGTGGGTGGATCCTGTCTGGGGAGAAGCGACTTGGAGCCCAGAGCTTTTATTCACAGCATGATCATCTCTGTGCAGGCCAAGAAAACTTGATCTGAAAGTCTGTTTTATTTATTCATTCCTAACTCCAGCCCTGCTTTGAGGGGAGCACATGGAGGCCATCAGGCACGCAGGCTGTCCTGGCACAGCCGTGTTCCCGTGCTGGAAGAGCGTGTTGGGGCAATGCTTGAAATGCAGCAGAAAACCCACACTTCCGTCAGGGTTTTTGACTCTTGCATTCTTCATCTTGGGCAGGCTTTAAAGCTCTGTGCAGCATTCAAGGGAAGGTTTTGGTTTCCCTTTGCCCACATGTCAGCATTCCTGAACAAAGCAGCCTCAAGATTTGTGGAGCAGATTCTTGAAATTCTGGGAATGTTTTGAGCCAGAAGATGCTTCCAGAAACTGCCTGGCCTAACAAAAAGTGTTGGTAGGACTTGGGCACGGCTTTGGGGGGTGGGAGGGGGAAGTGAATGAGGCATTTTTATCCCTCTTTAAATGAGCATCATTCCTACCAAAACCACCATTCCTGGTTTGGGAACTGGCGAGCTCTGCCACCTTGTTGCTGTTAAACCGCAGCTGTGCTCATGTGGGCAAACCAGATAAAGAAGATATGCACTTTAAAACTGAGGTTTGTTGCACTGACTTCTCTGGTGATCCTAGCGATGTCATTTAAGGTTAGAGCTGAAAAGGGGCTTAGACGCCTAAAGGTGGACCTAAGTGAAGGTGAAGCAGGGGTGTATGGCAGCTTGTCTACCTGCCTAAGCATCCCGGGGTTGCTCTCCTGGGCACATCCAGAGGTGGTTAAGTCTCGTGGTCACCATCACCCCATAGTTTACACCCCACAGCACCCATGTGTTGCTGTTCTGTTCTGTTGTAAATGTTCCAAATGTACATTTATGATGAGTTTTTGTGGAAGTACTGAGCAGGAGCTGCTGCGTTTGCCCAGAACTATGGAAGTGAATATGCAGTGGCACTTTCAATGGGTAATGTGAGGGCAAGGGTTGCTTGCTGCCTTCCTGTTCTGGTTTAACTGTTGCTGGGTTAGGATTTAGGCATTAGATGTCTCTTCCCATGAGCATTTTATTACAGGCATGAGTGACTGGGAAGGGGATGTGGAGTGTCACACCACCTAAGGCAGTCATGGGGAGGCGTTGAGAGGCAGGAAGGCTTTTGGGTCTGGGACCATTGACCCATGTATCTCATAACCTTGTTTCTGAAGGTGAAAGTGCAGATCCATTGCTAGCTTGACCCCAATATGGGGTTTGTGTCGGGTGTTCTGTTTTTGCTAGCACACTTCTGGTGTCCTGGGGGGTCTGTGGTATTAACGTTTTCTCCTCAGAGAAGAGGTTTGACTCGGACCGCAATTGCAGATTGATTCCCTTTTTTACCCTCCCCCTTTTCCCTGTTGAAGTCAAGAACCACTTCAAAGGCTCAGATGTGTTGGTGCCAGATGCCATGCAGTTATTGTTAGTGGAATCTGAAATATAATTGAAACCAAACCTTTGTTCAGCCAGGCGTATCTGACTGTTGGCTTTCACTCACGGCAGAGATGGGTGCTCAGCCTCTTCAGCTAGATTCAGTGTCTACACACTTGTCACGGCAGATGAAATGTCTGTGAGTTCTCTTGCATCTGGTAAATGTTTGCAAACCCCAGAAAGTGTGTATTAAAGAGTCTCTTTTTCCTACCTAGGAACCCACTGTGGCGCTCCAGAGTTACCAGCATGCTTGTGGAATTCCTTGTGGTAATAAAACACATCAAATTGTTCTTGGCAGGCTGATCTCAATAGAGATGCTCTAAGTCCAGATTCCTCTGCTTGGCAAGCACAGGGTTGTCTCGTTCCCTTGTAAGACATGTCTTTTCTATGGGATATAGGGTACTGTTTGATGTAAAAGCATCGATAAGGTAGATGTCAGCATTCATTTTAGCTTTATTTGGTGTGAAAGCAGAGGCTGGTGTAGGAGGTTTGTAATCCAGCTCAGTTGGTTCTCTTGGTGAAGTCTGTGAGGCTGTAGGCTTCTGAAAGAGCCCAGCAGACTTCAGGCACTTAGAATCACAGAATGGTTTGGGTTGGAAGGGGCCTTCAAAGGTCATCTTATCCGCCTCTCCTGCAATGAGCAGGAACATCCTCAGCTAGATCAACACCTGCTTGGTGCTGAGTACAAGCTGTTTGCAAATATAATCTCATGGGGTGTGAAAACATGATACGTGGCAGCAGGATGCACAGTGTATTTCAGGTTCCTGTTTCTTCTAGTTATTGCCTATATATAATTTAGAAGAGTGCACCAGGTCTGTCTTGCATCAGAATTTGAACTGCTGCTGTGTGCACGAGCCCACGGTGTTGTCCTGGGACTCAGGTGCCACCCCATTCTCTGTGCTATGCGTATAGGATCATCTGGACATTGGTTTGTCCCTCCTTGCTGCAGGTACCTGAGTTGGGCCCTGTTAGTGCTGTGACTGTGGTTACAGAGATGCTAAAACCACTGGTACAGTTGAGAGCAGGGAGCTGGCTTCCCTATGGAGATTACTTCTGCAGCCGACCGTGGAGAAACAGGTCCCTCTGAAATGTAATAGGTCCTTCAGCTGCATGAGGGTTGCTGAATTTGGTGTTTCTTTTCCTTTTCATCTGCCTCCTCTACCAAAAGCACTAGCCTCATTGCATATGGCTGCCTGTCTGTTGTTTATTATCTCTGTTACACTGTGGTTAGTGCTCACACATGATATTTCTTTGGTCGCAGTACAGACTGAGCGGGTTGTCTGCCACTGGATCCAAAAAATGTAAACTATTTATAAATGAAAAATACTCTCCAGTCCTCAAGTGCTGCGTTGTCCCCTCTCCCTCCAGCATGTGCACACTTGGCTGATCTCCTGTAATCCCACAGATGTAAATCCAGATCTTTAACATTTTATGGGACTGGGGGCCTCCTGGAGAAATTCCGATGTGACCTTGTGCTCGTAGAGGGGAGAGCACAAAGTAATAGTGATTAAATGTAATGGAAAAATGTTACTTGGCTGTATTGCATTCTGTACAGATATGGGCCCAAACTTAGATAAACCTTCCTTCAGAGTTCGTGGATTCTTGATCTTGGTTTTCCAGTTGGGCTCATCTCCATCATAAGCAATCCTTGAAAAATTGAGACAGAGCTTATTGCTGTGGCTTAAAATGACCTGAAACAACTAGAGTGGGTTTTTTTAGTACTCCTTGCAATTAAACTGTTTGCTCTGTGTTTTGAGCGTGTACTTAGTTTTATATTGAACTAGCTGCTGATGTTTAGTCTCCCAGGGAAGAAAAATAAGACAGGATTTCATAATGTATTAAGTGAGGCTGGGATAAGTTTTCCTGTGCCAGTTTGGAAAGCAGGGCAGGAGATTTTGATCTGTGGTGGCATGGTTTTCCATGCAACTGTGGTGATGGTAAATGAGGCAGAGCTGTGCTGATTCCGGCTAAGATTAGAGGGTAGCTGAATAAACCCCAGAAGGTGTTTTTGTTTTGTGGAGGGAGACTTCACAGCATCACATGAGCCATCGTGCAGATGGAAATAGTGGGAACATTCTCATTCCCAGTGCATTCGGGCAGTCTTTGCTGTGTAGCTATTAGTCTATCTGTAACTGTGCAAAAACTTAGTAGTATAACTGGTGCACAAAGGAGTAAGGCATAATGAGAGTAAATTCACTATATGGCTTCCAAGTTTTTCTCTAGACACTGTTTCCATTGACAGTGATAATTCCTTGTTTTGTAAAGCCCAGTAGGTAGGAATGTAGGGTTTGGGGCTTGCTTTTGAGTATTTGTGAGCACCTAAACACATTTGCACTTCTGTGCCCCACAAGACAGCAGTGGCTGGAAAAGGCTGTTACAGCTTAGCTGGGACTGTGGAACCAAGCCTTTAATATACTGATCGCATATTAATGAACAGCCAAGCAGGCAGGACAGTGCCAAAAAGCAGTGAGTGAGAAAGCCAACAATATCTGTGCGAACTTTGCACTCTAGAAAGTGTGAAGTGATGTTGGTGAAAGGAGTTTATTGCACAAGTGGAGCGCTGTGGTGTCCTCGTTGCCCAAATTTCTGTGTTATTAAACCAAGGAAGAATAATTGGCTGGTGAAGCTCAGTGGGTTCCCATTAACCTGTTCTGCACCCGTTGAAATGTTCCCTGAGATCAAGTGTGCTTGCTCCCAAGTGCTGTGGCTGCCATATGAAGCTGTAATGCCTCTTGGAGCACATGGAGTTACTGTCCACATCTGGTTTGTATCGCCTTCAGTGGGTTTTATTGCAAGCTGTAGTGCTCTGTCTGTACCCTTCTCCTTGCCCGGTCCTGTCTGGCAGCATTGGGAGAGTGAAACCCAGCCTGGAAAAAGCTACAAAATGGGCTGTGTATGAATTAATGGCTACTGATAGCGGTGTGTTTTCCCTGGTATTTGGCAGAAATAGGGTATCTTGGCTCTTACCTCTTCATTAGCCAGGCTTCTTAATCCCAAGTCCATTACCAAGTCCCTGGGATGTGTTTAAAGGGTCCCTGCCCGCTTGGAAGGGGGAGGCTGGGTCTGAGGAGCCCAGGACCTGCACTGGGTGAATGCCAGTGATGTGGCATGTCCCCATGGGGCACTTGGGCACAGACCAGCAATCACAGTGGTGTCAATTGCCTTGATTATGTCTGTGCTCCACAGCTCCCTCCAGGAATGTGCAGTATTCAGTGTGGGGGCTTGTGTCCGCATTGCAGCTGAGGAGTTTTCCATCGGGAACATTGGGAGTATTGAAGATGATCTTGCAAATGTTCTTTTTAATTGGCCCTGGCCCAGTTTTTGCTTGTCTCTGATGCAGAAAGTGGGTTTGGAAAAAAATGTTGTTGTTTCTCCCTCTCTTCCCCCATTTAAACATCTCAGGAATGTCAAGTCTTGTCAGCCTTGGCTTTGCTGGGGAAAAAAAACTCCCTTGAGGCGCTTGGGGATGTGTGTTTTATGTGATCTCCAAACCCTGAGGGAAGGTATGGGAGGGAGGGAAAGAGCAGGCCCTTAACAAAAGCTTCCTTTATCCCAAATTTTAATGAGGTATTGCCATTAAATAGCAGCAACCACACAAATTCAGCCACCCTGACTTGGTTCTCTAGTGTTCAGCCCCTTGGTTTATCTCATGCTCTCACTTTGCTGGTTCCTGCTATTCCAATGTGTTCTAAGGCAGATCACCCCCAAATTTGTGACATAAACCTGTTTGGTAATATGGGCAGATTGAAGAGACGTTTTCCTGCTGCAGTTACACATAATCACCAGTAATCTGTGTGGAAACAGGCAAATGAAATCTGATTTCCTGAGGATTTCTGTCTCCAGGGCTGACTGAGGTTTTAATTGACTTGTGCAGAGTGTTCCTGTTATCTCTGAATTGTGTTCTAGTGTCACCTTCCTTCCCAGCTTCAGCTGTCATTGGTGTATTTTGGGAGCACGTGGTCTGCCTGTGTACCGAAGCAATGGGTCTAGGCCATCCCAGCCAAGGGCAAATGCTGCGGGTTGGCCCCTGGCCACTTGCCTGCCCCTGGAAAGGGGAAGCTTGCTTACCCTTCCTGTTCCTTGATCTCATCCCAGTTTTAGACTGTTGGGATGAGGATGTATGTCTGGAGCCTTGTCTTCCTTGGGAGCAAGGCTACAAACAAGTTTTTCCCCCATTCCTCATTTCTTCGTGATGAAGTGAGAGATTCGGTGCGTTTATTCTTAGTGGAGCAGTGGAAGGGATGCTCAGGGTACCGCAGAACCCATCTTCTATTGTCTGGGCTGGTTTTCATGGAAAGCTGCAGTGGATCTTGCATCCCCATTTTTTCCTCTTGCTTCTAGTGTTCTGGGGTTGGTGTGCTCTGTTATGACCACCAGCCATCCCATGGATGCTCTTGGAGGTGATGAGGAGTGTGCCAAGCTCTCTTAAGCCTACAGTTACACCACAGCCCCATGCCTGCTGCCCAGCTGGACTTTGGAGTTGAGCTCTGGACAGGGGGAGGAAAACCCTGAAGGAGGAGGAGGAGGAAATGTTTGTTTAATCCCTGACGTGTAGCGTACAGTTTGGAGATAGCAGATTGTGAAACAGCATGGCTGGGTAATCGCCTGGCCTGCAGCCTGCAGATAACACGTGCAAAACAGGCAGTGATGTGGGGCTGCAGTGGCTCCTGGGGGGGGGTTGTAGGTGGGAGCAGGGAGCTTTATTTGTTTGTGTAGTTTGGTTTTAATCTAAATAACCTTTTAGAGTCTTCCCTCCCTCTGCATAGTGATTCCTTATTTATAGAGGCCTCCCCTTATTATTTAGCCTGAAATACAGCCTGTGCTCTGGCTTTTATGATGGGGATTAGTTTTCTTAATGGGCACAGGGGGTGGGCAGACAGTGAGAGCCCCCCTGCCTCTCAGTTTCCTTTGCTGTCATGGGGTTTTAGCTTCTCTCTGTGCATACCTGGGGCCTGCTGCCCTTCGGGCTCTGCTGCCATAAACCAGGCAGCAATGTGTTCCCAGCTGGAGTGGGGCCGGTAATTGCTTTGGGCAGGTTTATGGTGGGGAGGTGCGAAGTGCTTGCTGTCTGTCTGCCCCCCATGGAAGCGGGTCTGCGGATGGGCTGGGAAGAGTGTGGGAGAAGGGGTGTCTCTTTGCCATGGGAAAAAGGGAGATGGTTAGGGAGAAAGCAGTGCTGTTACCCGTCCTTAGAAGGATGCATATCATGAAGTGTGTGGCTCTGGTACCCTTGCACACGCTGAGAGTGCTCAGAGAAGCACACTGGGATGTCCGAGTACACCTCTGGAGCTTTAGGCTCTGCATTTCTGTTAAGGAGGAAAACAAAAAGTGCCAAAGCAGCTGCTTGCAGACTTGTCATAAATATCCCAGGGATTTCACCGCAAAGTGCAGAGACTGTTGAAGCTGGTTGGGCATACCAGAGACTTTATGGAATAGTTGGATTTGACCAACAGTTAATCACTCTCGGGCTGCTTGGCTCAGTCTTGCTCACCCTCTCCCCCATCCCACAGGAGGCAGGGAGTGCAGGACTCAGCCTCCTGCCCCTGCTTCCAACTGCATGTGTCTGTGGGGCTGGTTGCATCTGAGGGCATCTATAAATGCCCCAGGTGAAATTGAGCAGGTATTTAATGTGTTCTTACTATAAGAGAGCAGTTGGGCTGCACCAGGTTGCTGATGACCCTTTTAGGACAGTGGTAAGATGCTTCCTGCCCTCCTCCACAGAGCACTGCAGACATCCTGCTTTTGTGAGCAGCCTGGCAGAGCTGTTCTTGAGTGGCTTGTTTAACAGACAAAGGTGCCTTGTGGTAAGGTTTTATTTGATGCTGCCCCATCCATTGCTGTTGTCCACATGCAGGCAGCCACCTTACCTGCTGCACCACTGGCCTGTCACAGTGCCATGGGGTGACTGTAGGACTGCAGATGAATGGCGAAGGAGTGGTTTTACAGAGGATGATGCACTTCACTTTAATTGCCAGTAAGAGTATTTTGAGTGTATACTTCCCTAAAACCTCTTGCTAATGCTGTTTGTCATCCTCATGCAAACAGCTTCCCTGTTCCTGGCTGTCCGGGCTCACAGCACTTGTAAAAGACCTTACCTCCTTGGGTTTAGAGCAGCTCTGTCTCCGTAGGTACGCGCATGCACGCATAATTCTTCATCCTAGTCTTTCCCAGCCCAGAGTTGTACTTCTTTGGCATTACCTTGTGGGCCAGTGTCTCAATACTGAATACACGGTTTTGATTCTTTGTGCTGAAAACCAGCTTGCTTTTTCCCTAGCAGAAAACTTCACATGTAGGTAGGAGCTTCCAGTTATTTCCATGAAGTTACTGCTAAACAGGAATGGAACATTTGCAGCAGCAGCAACACTTTAAAAAAGTTTGCTTATAAGCAGTTTATTGATCTAGCAAATAAGTGGGTAACACAAGCCTGGAGGTGTATGATAGTTAATGTGTAACCATTAAATAGACTTATTTGGGCACTTTTTATGTGCTTGCCTGGCAATTAAAGCTTATAAACCTGTGGAGAGTGTTTTTACATGGAGTAAAATGAGAACCTTTATCCCAGAGAAGGTGTTTGTGGAAAAGGTACAGTTTATGCAATTGGATTCACGTGACTTAACGTAAGCTTGGGGCTAATTCCCGAGGCTCACTGCAGTGTTGCTGGGTATTGGCTGCCCTCCCAGCAGCCCATTTGGTATATTGAAGTCAGTGTCATTCCCTGATGGCATTTTATTGTGAGCCTCCTGAACAGAGGGTTATGTCCTTGCTCTAGATGGATCTTTTGGCTCTTGCCCTTGTGTTTGTGGGAGTTTTGTGTCTTGCAGTGGTGGTTGTAGGGTCAAATTTGCTGTGAAAATCCCCCCCAGAAAATGGTTTTCCACTGGTTAACCTGATAAAGCAGTGTTTTGTAGCTCTTGAAGCTCTGTCCTTGTTTAGGCAATTACGTAGGAACCCAAGCTTTGTGGGAATGTGGGAAAACCTTGATTTCTTTGCCTTTTCCTTTCCCATACAGTGTATTTTATTGAAAGCAAAGGCTGAGATGTTGGGGATTCACTAGATAGAATATATATGTGTGTGTATGTATATATATGTATGTAAGCCACTTCCTTCTTGACTAAAAGAAATGAATGCCGAGAACCAGACTTGTTTCAGGCCTTTGCAACACCACCTTCTGCACACCAGAGCATGTAGACAGCAGGGAAGAAAGGATGGAGGGCAGCCTGGCTCAGCATGTGTAATTGTGATTGCAGAGCTCCTGGCAAATATTGACACCAGATTTCTTGGCAGACGTGCTGTTCCTGAGATGCCTTTGGAGTAAGTGATCCTTGACTGGTGCTTGTTGTTGCATGAAGCAGCCCTTCTTGCAGTAGTGGAGGTAGCGAGTAAAGGGGAAGAAGCTCAGTGTGTGGAGCTGAGGAACATGATGCTAGAGGGGGTTTCACCCAGAAATACCATGGTGTATCACACTGAGGTGTCAGAGCATCCATCCATTTGTTAGAGGTTGGTCACCTTGGTCTGAATGCAAGGGATGCGTGTGCCTGCTCTTTGTGCCACAGGACGGCCCTTGCCTTTTCACATCCTTAAACCCCCAAATAAACCCCAACTGCCAGCCAGAGCAAAGGAAAACTGTAAAGTGCAGTTTCCCACCAGCAGCTGGCTGCCTGGGCTGTGTGCTGTGGTGGGGGTGCTTTGCTGAGCGTGTGTGAGATAACCTGCTTTCTCTGCTGCGGCTCTAGAGAATACACCGGAGGGTTGTTAACATCAGCCAGATACCTCTGTAGTATGGCTTTGTAGCACAGTCTGGACAGAAGGTTAAATCAAGCAGTCGTTTCTGCAGTGTTATTTCCTATACAACACTCTGGAGAAAGTTCAGTATCACTTAGTTAACTTTTGCAGAGCCATTTCCTGTAGGCTGTGTTAGAGAAAAGCTAGATTATGTGTTTCCAGTTGCAGCACAGTTATTTTCCCCTATAAAATGCACTACAATTTATTTTTACACGGCCTTCATTGGTTTGCAGAAGGCTTTGGGGGGGAGTTTGTGTGTTTGGAAGATTGAGAAAGTTTTTATTTCATACCTCACTTACTGTGACAAATTGAGCAAAATGTGTTGTTTAATGTAGCTGTAGTCAAGCCAGGCTTGGAATAGAGAGTACCATAGCATGTGCCCCCACACTGCTGTGGGTTGGTGGCTTCTCTAACACAGGGTCCTGCTTCTCACAGTGCCTGGTGTTAGGAAGGACTGAGAAGACTGCAGCCAACAGCCAAGTTGTGATCTGCCTGAAGGAGAGAAAATATCTCCTCTTTGTGGCTTCACACGTGTGGCAGGGAGCTGCATGGGTGTTTCTGTTCTGTGGTTTTTCAAGCATGTGATGTGCTCTTACCCTCTGGTTTCCTTGGACTTGTCCTCTTTAATCTTTCCCATGACCCCACTTGTGCGGTGTCTTGGGTTCTCCATCGTGGTTCAGCTCAGGACTTCATCTTTGGTGCATGAAGTGCTGCACTTCTTTCTCCATTGCTGTCTGCTCTTGGAATCATAGAATGGTTTGTGCTAGAAAGGGCTTTAAGAACATCTGGTTTCACCCCCGCCTTCCATGGGCAGGGATGCCTCACACTAGTCCATGTCCCCCAAAACTCTGTCCAGTCTGGCCTTGAACACTGCCAGTGTTGCTTTCCATGAGCGCTAAGAGTTCTCTCTTTCCTGATTGCCTTGTAATGGTGACATTTCTCCTTAGTCTCTTCATAGAAGTTAATTTATCTACTCCCCAAAGGCCGCGTTAGAGTTCTCCAAGCAGTGAGCACATCTGTAGCCCTCCCCATGCAATAATGAACCTTGGGAGCCCCTTGTGCACTTACGGTTTTGTGATAACCACCTTTTGGAGTGCAAGATGTTGGGTGCTGGTGCAGAGCCAAGGTGCTTTTTGCCCCATGAGAGGCTCAGTGTGAGCCGTGAGCTCCTTGGCACAGGGTCTGAGCTTGTGAGGACCAGTCAGAAGAGTGAAGGGGTGTTCCTGGCCTGACTGTAGTGTTAGCTTTTGTATGGTCAGTGTAGCCGGGTGGCCACCCACATGGGGTTTTGTTATAGGACTTTAAGAGGCCATCAGGTGGTTTTGAGGTGACATCTACATTGGGTTAGGTCTGAAATGGGCTTGAAACAAGAGGGAAGGATCTGTCTGCCTTTTTGCATCCCTCTGCAGAGTTTCTTGTTCGTGCAGCCTTTGTTCAGGCGAAGGGGTTCCCTGTGCTTGAAGCTGGTGCTAGAACATCCCCTGGCGTATACACAGCTGGTGAGTAGAAACTAAAACAGTTACAACAAAAGATCTGATCTCAAATGCAGAGTGAGCAGTACTCTAGTAGTAGTTAAAAGAAGACTGAGTGAGCTTATCCAAATACCTCTGAATCCAGCAGTTTTACAGGAGACTGGGTTCTTAATTGCTTCTTATAGCAAAAGAGCAGAGGAATGTTCTCCTTCTCATCCCTGTACAATTTAGAAAGGATAAAAATCTATAGAAAAAGTTTGTTCCTGGATTCAGCTTTAATAATATCCACTCTCCTTTGAATTAGCTGTGCTTTTAGCTGAGAAATTGCACAAATCTGAGGGAGTTCACTGAATAATAAATCAAGGCATCCATCCAGTGAAGTATATCCCTTTGAAGTAGATGGAAAAAATACCTTCCTGATCTGAAGGCAAAACGTTTGCTCAGTGTTAGTGCCTGAGTAATGCTTATGCAGGGTTTGAGCTCAGCTCAAGTGCCCTAACAAGGAGTGTAGGGAGCAGGAGCAAGCCTGGCCTCACTGATTGTCTGATTCACCTTTGCTTTGCTCTTTAGAGACCTGAAGAATAAGAAGCTGCAGCCACTGGAAACAGGGGCTGTGTTGTAGTCCTGGAAAGTCCTGAAGTACCGGACTGAGGAAGAGCAAGCTCATTTGAAGAACTTCCTAAATGTTATTGGCTATAACTCTTCTTTTTCTCTGTGTCTCTCTGCAGTTTGAGTTGTGCTAAGTCTGGCTCTGTAAGCGAAAGGAGCTGAAAAATAGCACCAATAAAAACTGTAAAGCTCTCAGACATGTTTAATAATAGTGCTTCTGTAAAATATGTGGCATTATATGCTGGGGCAGAGTGCAATAAAGATTTTTATTAGCGTTCTTCACAGCTCAGTCATAAGCTATGCAACTATCCCAGACCCTCCTCAGAAAGCCTGTCTACCTGTATACATCACTGTAGGTGTACTGCCTTGGGCAGGTATAGCTGTGTATGTGCTTGTTTGTAGCTGCCCATGCATCTGTAAATTCATAGTGAAAGTCGTGAACATGTGCAAGTTGTTTGAGCAAGAATATATGCTTATTTGTGACATCCTGCTGTATGTAAGGAATGTGAAGACTGGCATGTAATGGAAAGCAGCAAGAGATTTAACCATCCCCTTGACTTCTTTGTGGCATTCCTTTGACGGAGTTATAAGCACCAGCTGCATCTGAAATCCTTGCTGGTATCCTGAGGCTGTCCCAGCAGTGAACACCAGTACTGTAGGAGTTATGCCAAGAAAGTATGAATGCTTGTTCTGATAGATGGCCTTGCCTATAACACTGAGGCAGGAATATAACCTTCTATATAGGACATCATAAAATGAAGAGTGTCTTCTGGAGGAATGTTATATTCTAGGTCATGCTTATTGTAATTGCAGTGATCATTTACATGTAGAATCAATGTAAGGAAGGTGGCTGCAGTGTCAAACACTATCTGACCTGATGGCTTTCTCCTGCCAGCAGGAGGTACTCTGTGGACCACTTTTGGTAATTCCCGTATCATGCCGTTGCCTCTTCCATCTGCTGCTTCAGCCCTTTGCTAGGCAAAGGTGGTAATACAGCTGTTGGGTGCTATAGTTTGTGATAATACGAGGGCAGAGGAAGCCTCTGCTGTTCTTGCACCATGTGCAGAGAAAGAAGCTTATTGTGGCAAAGTGTTTGTTTAGGACATAAAATACAGAGTAAATTAACTTGGAAGTCTCTTCTAACTTTCCATTGTCAAGTGAAAGGTAAATTTATTTGCCTTGTTTTGCAGCATACACATTCTATATAGCTCGGCTTTTATTTCTGTTGATCTAGGTGGAAATGTCTTTTAAATGTAGCTTTTCTGTCTTTGAAGGTCAATTAAAACAGGTTGGAGGTCAGATGAAAGGGACAGAACATTTGCTTCTTGGTGTATCTATTTCTGTAATGTTATCAATGCATGTGGTTTTATTTCTAGCGTTTTGTTCCAGGGCTTCCTCTAAGACTGAACAAATTGAATCAGTTGGATGCAGTACAGCTTCCAATTTGGGGTTAGAAATCCATTAAATTGCTTGGTGCTTTATTGGCAGCACAAAAGTGCTGGGAATGAAAGTGGTTTATGATTGGACATTGATTACTTGAAAAGAGAGTGTGGATGCCTGTGTAAACCACACACCTCCTGCAAAGGATGGCCAGCTTAGGGGTTTTTTTGAGCTTCAAATGTGTATGTTTTTCCCTTAAAATGCTGTTCTTTGTAATAAAGAACTATTTTTAGTCTGCAAATGCTGAGCTGTCTGCCCCATGTTTTTTCACACCTCTGGGGGATTAGAGCTGGCACAGCATCACGCAGTGCTGCCAGCATGAACTGCTCCTTTGGCTGGTGCTTTGAGGTTGTATATGTCATTCCTTTCCATGCACAAGGTCTTCGGGTTTGGTCAACCTCTCGACTTCAGACTACAGCATTGAAAACTGCAGGGAATGTCCTTGCTTGGGTGGGTTTTTTATGGTGGGCATAGCAAGAAATCCAGTGTAATTCCAGTCAGTGCTGCTGGGATCAGAAAGGGGTTTATTGCCACTGTGGAAGGCTGCTGAGTTCTCTGGAGGTTATGTGGGAGTAGTTATTGCCACCAGGTGGGAAGAAGGGAGCCAGAGATAGGAGAGATGACCAGCACCTAACGTAGCTGCTTTGGCTGTGGTCAGTTAGAATCATACAATAGTTTAGGTTTGAAGGGATCTTAAAGCTCATCTAGGTCCAACCCCCCTGCCATGGGCAGGAACACCTTCTTTGCAGCACATCGAATGGGGCAGAGCTTTAAGTCAACATACCTGCTGAGATTCCCCATAGATAAGGATGCAGCAGATGTACTGGGTGAGCAGCAGCCACTGGTGATACTGGTGTAGTGCGGCCAGCCTGGGCTGACAGAGAATGGGAGATGCCTCTTTGATTTTCCAGTGTTCTGCTGTATGAGGGTGGGAGGTGCTGCAGCCCCTTTCTGGTGTTGAAAGCAGCATGAAGTGCAGGAGAGGTGAGAGCAAGCTGGTGATCCCCATGCCTGAGCTGCAAGACAAACCTCCATGCTGTTTTCCCAGTACCTTTTCCCGCAGCTCTATGCCTGACTAGTTTTAACCAGCACACAAAATTCCTTTGTGCCGCTTCCAAGTGAGTGTGTTTTTTTTGGGGTGAGATCCTTCCTTCCCAATTAACTATTAATGAGAAGAATCAGTAGAGAATGAAGCGCTGAGCAAACACCATGGGAGCAGGCTGCCTGCCCTTCTCCCTGCCATTAATGATTGACCAGGCTCTGCTCTGGCATGGCCATGTGGTGCTGTGCCGTGTGCTGCCATTGGAGCTTTCGCATCCCTCTGCGTTTGTGAACATGGTGGTACTGTCAGAGCTGGGCCTGGTGATGTATTTACTCAGTGTTTCTGATGAACTGTGGTGTTGAAGCAGTGGAAAAACGCCTTCTTGGCTAGTGAAGCACTCTGAGCTTACCAGAAGTGCTTGCAGACATGATTGAAACCACTTGCATCCCAAAGAGAGCAGAGCACATCACAGTTGAGTGTTCTAGGAGAAAGCATATCTTAAAATACAGGTTATTGGATACTATTGAATGGTTGTTGACCTCGGATGTTTTCTTGTGGAAGCTGCTGAACAGTGTTTGGGGAGTTCCTGGATTATCTCCCTTTTCCTTCAGCACTTGACTCATAATCCACAGCTGGATTTTGCAAAGTCATGTGGTGGCAGGGTTGGGTTGCCAGCAGTTAAACACACAGTCCTGGGTCTTTCCAAGCATCCAAACAAGCCAAAGGTTTAATGTGGTTTATCTGCTGTGAGCACTTGTGAAAAATTGCACAACTTTGAGATGGAAATATTTGCTTTGCAGAAGTAGCAGTTTTTGAAAGTCTAAATAGCACTTAGAGGTGATTTATCAGTGTAGCTCTTGTTATCAGTTGATGCAGGCTGAGCAGTTGTTCTAAGGTGGATGTGGATGGTGAATTATATGGTTGTTAATCCTCAATAAATTGGTTTAATATGTTGAATACACAGTGGGGAACCCTAATTGAAAATGTTAGTAAAGAAGTCATGGCCTTTATTGATTTACTGGAGAAACACAGTGGTGACGGAAGCAGTAGCAATTTGGTTCATAGGCATTTTGCTTGAATTAGGCCTCCAGTCCTTGCTTCAGCACTCTGAGACAGTGTGCTTTGCCTTGTGGAGGCAGAATTTACCATCAGATTAGAAGATGAGTTTGTTCATGCAGTGGAGCAAACAATGTGCAGGGGTTTGGTTTTAGGGTATGGCTTTCTAATGACAGTAGGCAGCACTTTGATTAAATAAACACAGAACAAACCCTGTGGGTATTTGGGAGGATGAAGGGAAGAGTTTTATTTGTGGGTTAAAAACCAGTCTTCCGCATCCTGCTTTTCCTTCCAGCTCCTTACCTGTTGCAGGTGGCAAACCAGGGTTGCTCTAGTTATTTGATGCCCGTGCCGGCTTTGAAATGTGTTTGTGCTTTGAGGCGATCCTCACAGCTGATGGCTCAGTGTGTTTTGGAGAGGATCAGCCTCCTTCAGGCAGCACAGCATAACAGAGGCAGCAAATAAAGTGAGAAATTGCTGCAATTACATCCCGCCTGCTATAACCCTTGCAGTATCCCTGTTCCCTGCTTGCAGTGCTGCCTTTTAGGAGCAGAGGAACATGCAATCCGGATGGGAGGGTTTGTGGTCTCGGTAACTGTGGGCTAAGTGCTGCTAGTATCTTCACAAGCAGAGAAAGCCTTGTTGAATACCTTGTTGTTTGTGCTTGCTTTGTCTGGCCATCCTCAGTTGGTTTGGGTCCATGCTGGCTGCAGGAAGGGCTGAGGCCATTGGATGGCTTTCAGATTATTTCACTTGTTGAAATCTCACTTTTATTCTTTTTGGAGCATGGAGCAGTTGAAATGCTGAGAGAACAACTGCTGGGTGGACCAGGATCAACCATTGGTAAAATGAATATCCTCACACCTTTCCTGACACTGCAGAGGCATAGCAAGAGGTCTGTAAGCAGCTGAGTTACCAAAGTGCTTTGCATATATGTTGTGTATTTGCAGCTGTGTGTGATTATGTAGATTAAGCTGACGCTAATCTTTCTTTAAGAAAAAAAATTAAAACATTTGAGGTGTTTGGAGGAGATGGTTTCCCAAGCAACATAAGAAAAAGGCAGCAAAGAACTGCTCTTTAGTTTTGCTAAGGTTGTTAAAATAGCAGGAAATGGGATCCTAGCTTTTGTCAAAACATATTTCTGTAAACTGAACAGGACCTAAAATAATCTGACACTGGCCTTTCTGAAAGAGAAGAGTAAGCCTCTGAAAGCTCCTTGTTTGTAGGACATGTATGAGCCTCCAGCATTAGTGTGGCATTACTCAGTGCTGCTGCAACACACTTCTGTGCCCTTCCTCAGCCAGAGTGTGGTTGCTCTCTTGTGCTGCCTGTTTGAGCCAGGGAGCCAACAGTGATGGAGATACCCAAGTTTGCAGCTCGGTGTGAGCAGACCAGCTCTGGTAGTACCTTTACCCTTATGTGCCAGATGTGATGTTTGTGATAGTGAGCAGAAACAGTTGTGAGGGCAGAATGGCCGAGGAGGAGGAAGGGCCAGGGCCGAGAATACATCCCTGAGAGTTACTTGAAGCTAATTCCCTAATTCTTTGAACCATGTCTACCACGTGTTTAAATTGTACTCCAGCACCATGCTTCTCAGTGGTGAGGTTTTAATTAGTGATCTTTGCATTAATGACTGCATGCGTCTGCTGGAATCAGCGTGGTGTTGATTCTTTGATGATCATGCTACAGGAATTTCCTTTAGACAGTATTGTTGGTCATGACTGAGTGTGATTCATGGTGCAGTTTTCTTGGTGTCTGGATGACCTCTCGAAGTTTGTCTTCACTGTCAAATTAGCTCATATTATGGCTTGAGGATTGCCCTTAGGTTGACTCCTTTCTGCACATAAAGCCCCTTATATGAGCAGGCTATTAACCCAAGCTAATATGATGTTGCTGCTGCTAATTTGAGCTAAGGCATAAGTAAAGCCTGAGTGAGCACATTTGCTTAGCTGCTTACAGGAGTGCTCAGTGATGGGGCATAGCTTTATCCACAGGGGTTCTGTTTGTCTTTTCTGTGCCCTGTAGGGTCCCCTTCTTCTCCCCAAGCACACAGATCAGTAAAGGACATTCACCTTTGCTGCCTTGTGTTTTGTGGATCTTGCCTCCTTTTAGGAGGCAGCACTTGCTGATGCTTCATGTGACAGGCTTCTGTGCCCCAGCAGTGTCCCTTCTCTTGTAAGCTGGGTAGAGCAGAGCTCATTGGGGTACACTGTAAAATCATGAGGGGTTTGGCTTATCACAGCCACGAGCATCCCAGAGGCTGCGTAGTCCAGTCAGTCCAAATACTGCTCAGCAGTGTGCGAGCTCATGCTCGAGGCTGGCTTAAACGCAGGATGTAGTATGGGTGCAGAGCCCTTCAGTGCACCCTTCAGCAAGGATGTATTGCTGTTCTTTGTCGTTACTGACCACAGGCCTGCGACACTGAGTTTGGGAGCAGTGGAACAGAGGTGAGGGTGATGAGGGACCTGAGGGGTATAAGAATCTGTGATTTCTCTGTCAGTTTAGCTGGCCAGATTCAAAGGAAACCCAGGAATGGCTGTATTGAGTTGGGTGGGTGATTTCCTTAAGTCCAGACTTTGGCTTCTGTCAGTGCTTGAGCCATTTCAAATGAATCTGCAAGAAATCCTTCAGAAGGTAAATAAGGACTATGTGTCCAGCATGTGAAAGCTCCTCCTGACTCTCATCACTGTGGTGGCTTACACAACTCCATTTGGTGGCCATTTGTTTTAGTGGGAGCTGGAAAATTCCCCTTTAAGGGAAGGTGTTGCTGTGCAGTGCAGATGTGGCTGGCACTAGCTGCAGTAGCTGTTTGGCTACTCTTTCTTGCCTTATGGAAGTAGATTTTGGACTTGTCCTGTGCACAAGGATTTAAAAATAGACTAAAGCTGCTTCTTTCTGGCCTTACATCCATACAACCACCTGAATCCTTGCAGTCCCTTTGATCGCTTTGTGCTTCAGTGTTAAGCCTTGCATGTCACTGCTTACAAGGGCTCTGCCATCTCTCTGGGAGCTCGTGAGCTTGTTCAAAGGAGAAATCTGGGTGTGCTTGCTTTCCTGCACAGCTGTATACTTTTAGCATGGGCAGTGTGTTTCCCCCTCTTGTTTTCCTGGCTGCCATCCCCAAGCTAGTTCAGCTGCAGCCATGCTTTTCATACCCAATCAAGTGTGCATGGGACCTCCATTCCTGCGCTGTAAAGCCATCCACAAACATGTGGGAAGAGGATGGTGCCTGTTCAGTAAGCTGCAGGCTAGGCAGCTATCTTTCGACAGATTAGCCAAAGGAATTTCTATTGCAGGGCTCGATTGTTCTGGGCCCTCGGCTCCCTTTTGTGCAGGAGCAATGAAAAGTTGTGTTATGACAATGGTTGACAAAGTGTTTAATGAAAGCCACAGTTGGCAGTGGCAGAACTTCGAGCCATCCTCCTTTTCTACAATGCCTGTCATCAAAAGGTGGAGAAACGCTTTTGACATAATCTTCTGCACTGACAGATGAATGGTTTTGATGTAAGGGTTGGAAACCTTCACCTTGCTGAACAGAATTCAGCCATCATCGTGGTGAGCACAGACCAGGAGCTGCCTGTGTCTCCATTCCTTTATCTGGCAAGTCAGCCAAGCACCTGTGTTTGCAAGAGAGGTGACTCTTCTCCATGCTAATCAAGTTCCCAAACAGAACCCTAACTTCTACATGAACTCCTTCTGTACCCTGCTCCTTGCCCAAGGAGGCAGGATTGGCATCTCATGGTTCAAAGAGCTCATTGATCCCTCCTTGATGGCAAGCAGAACCTTTTGTGACAGCATCATTATTTTCAGAACATAGTTTCAAGGCAGGCTGTGTACCTGGTTATTTAACAAGCCTTTCTTTTTAGTCTCTGCACTGTTCAGTGATCCACAGTGCCATTTTCACAGTGGTCACTGAAGGCAAGCGCTGCTTTCTCATTCAGTCTGGAATGGATGAATAGAGCAGGGCCCTTCCCATATTAACAAGTCCTCGGTTCCTGATCACAGGCATCTTACTGACTGGAGGGGGAAAAACCCTACATTGTTGGATTAGCCAGTACAAGGAAGACGTGAAGTATGCAGTGGATAAATAATGTGCAGAGTACGTCTCATACCATTAAGTCAGAATAAAGTTTGAAAAGACCCACAAACTTCAGAGCAGCTTCTCTATTCAACAGGGGAAAAACAATCTGAACATTTGAGCCCACTCAAGTTGGTGGCTCCGTCTTCTCTGCCATTTGTAGAAGCTTTTGACCTTTGTAAGATGCATCCCTGGTCTTACAGCCCAGGCACTTGTCCAGGATTTCTGCTGGCTGGCTGAATTCTGTTTTCTTTCCACAGTTGCCTTGGAGGGATCAAAATACCCTCCCATGAGTAATTCAGTGGAAGCATGTACCCATGCAGGGAAGCAGGCAGGACACTGTGCAGTCTGCTTTCTGGGTGGGTATGTCCACGCTTGGGTTTGACTGACTCCATATGGAGATGCAGGTGCCAGGAAATGGGCAGACCACACAAAGACATGGTTTCTTGGGACTGGCATAAAGCATTGTAGATGATGCTTTATAAACTGCCACATTGAAGAGATGCCCGTCACTTGACATAGCTCAGATGATTTAGAGAATTTCTGGTTCAGGAAAGGATGGGTTTTGCTTTGGGTTTTGAGGGCTCTTTGAAGGCATTTTAGAGTACTGATGGCAGAAAGATGTGCTCAGTGATCCATTGCACTACTGCACGCCATCAGAGCAGGAGGCTTCTTTAGAAGTGATGTGTTCAGTGCTACGGGAGAGCAGGAATGTGACAGTTTTCAGCAGTGAGACAGCTGGGCCCCCAAGCTTGGCATCTCCAACCAGTCCGCATTGCTGGCCTGCTCAGCTTGATGAGGCCGAGCTGATAGAGGTGTTACAGCTCCTGCAGTACTTTGTGCGCTGCTGTACATTTGGGACCCATGCTTAGTGGTGGGGGAGTGTCTCATATGTACCCATGACCTCAGGTTTTGAGTTCTCTTTATTTGCATTATTGGAGCCCAACCAAGATTGAGGCCTCATTTCATCAGCATCAGGCAATCCAAGACAATACCTACCTCAATTTTATTTGCAGTCTAAATAGACAAGACAGACAAAGGGTGGCTGTGGAAACAAAAGCTCTGGAGAGGTGATGTGACATGACCCGGTCACCCAGCAGGAGATTAACAGAGATAGGAATAGACAGAGGTTTCCTGACTCCCAGTCCCAATGATCTATGTATTGGAGCATGTTGGTTCGTTCTCCTATTTGAATTCTGTGACTAGCATGCCAAATACTGCCTGGTGAGGGGATCCAAGTTCTGGGAAACACATTCTTTGATTACTAATGCTTCAGGCTAGAAATTCTTGGGCATTTTAACGTCAGTTGAAATACAGCTAGTCTCAGAAATGGAGTAAACTGTTCATTTTGGTGTATATGTTTAACTTCATCTCCTGCTTATTTTGCACTGACTCTATTTCTACCTTTCATTTCCCCCTCTGATTTTAAGTGTATTGTTTGTTTGTGGCAGTTGGAGTGGGTAGCATGGGGATTGCTGAAGAGAAGAAGGTGTAGTTCACCTGTGTCTTCCGGACAAGCCAGCTACTTGTGCAGTGACTTTGATGTTCCAGCTTCTTGAGTGGCAGCAACAATAACCAGGAAGTCACTTTTGATGATGTTAAACTGCAGCCATGAAATCCTTTAATTCACCAAGACATTTGTTCTTTCACTTGTGAACTTTTGAGGTTCATACCAGCTTAAGCACTGGTTAAGCCAGGAATCTGGTCCCTTGGACAAGGGTAAGGATGATCAGTTTGTGACTGTGGTTTTCAATGCTTGATTCATAGAATAGCCTCTCAGCTTATTGCAGAGGCATGTTTGGAGGATAAATATGTTACCTTAAGAACTGCAAAGATTTGCAGCAATAGAAGGCATAGAAATACATGAAAACAGATGGTTTCATGCACGCTCATGTCTGGCTGTATTTCCCCCTTACGGTTTGTCACTGCTATTTCTGTGTCAGCTTTATCATTATTGTCTTGAGCCTATAGGACATTACCTGTTGTGTTTTCTCTTTCTGTCTGTACATCAGACAGGGGCAAGCTCCAACCTGATCTTGCTGTGTGATTTGAAAAAGAAATAGTAATGTAATCTGTGGGCAAATTGCACTTTAATTCATAATTGTGCTATGAGCATGGACTTGGCTTTCAGACGCACTCTGAGTTTAAACTGCAGTTTGACTTTTATTTAGATAAATGCCTTTGAGTTCATAGTGAAATGGATATCTGCTGTAGGCTGGTATTGATTTAAAGGTCTCTTGAGTCTTTTAAAAGACAGTAGGGGCTTACAAGACAGTATATTTTAAAGCTAGATGCTTGGTTAGGTTTTACAGTCCTGTGTAGCTTCAGGTGTAGTTTCTTCTTAGAGCCAGCCTGTGTTGTTGATTTGTGGAGCCTTCTTTCACAGCAGGTATTGGCATCAAGTCGATAATGTCAGGCAAGATACAAGAAGCCGCCTTCAGAGCTAGCTGCTCTGAGATGATGGGGAACCGCGTGTGCATGAGAACTATCAAATGGTTCCCATGTGCAGGGAACGCTTTGAGGACTTCCCATAAGTGCATTATAGGAGGGCAAGTGATCAATGAGTGCTTTTTAGCTTGGAAGAGGTGTTTATTGCTTCCTGCTCATCATGCAAAGTTGGTAAGCTTTGTGGTCTTCCAAGTCTTGGTATTTGTAAGGTTGTTGTGGGAATGGATTTCTCTTTGCAGTACCATGAAGTGCAGTGGGTTAGCGCAAGCAATTCAAACAGGAGGTCTTCATCTATGCTCTTTTGGCAGCTGCCCTTTTTTATGTGCCTTGTGTCCTCTTTACCATGAGCAAAAGTTCAGTAGGTGCCTTGACGACTTAGGTCGTGTTTACCTGTGTGGCCTCCAGACCTGCTTGGGTTCTGTGGGCACAGCTTTAAAACAACATAAAGCGCACAGAGCAGGGAAGATTGGCTGGTTTTCTAGTCAGACTGGCTTGGTGCTTTGAATGAGCAGCTGAGTGTTTGAGGGCTTATCTGAAATCAAGCCGTGAATCTTTTGGGTCGTGTTCAGAGGTGCAGTAAGAGGGTGTAACCTCCCTGCAGAGGAGACAGAAGGGTTGAATTCTACCCAGGATAATATCCTGGAGCAGGGTGTGGAGCAGGGTGAAATGAAAGTAGCTCCCCCTTGCAATTTCCTTACAACTCGCTGTGGTTGCTCTTCTGCTACCGCCCATCAATTTGCCTCCTCCCTCTTTAGATTACACGCTCACAGGAACATGCAACACTTCATACATCATGTTAATTAGGCCATTTGTTAATTTCCACATCGTTAGTCACTTGGTTTTAATTGAGTGGTTCTCTCCTGGTAGGCCCATAGCTGCAGGTTTGACCTGTCTTGTGTGGTGTGCTGATGTTGCATATCTTGAAGGGATGACTTTGCGGTTGTGCTGTATGATGCTACAGTAGAGCTTGGCAAAGGTCTTACTTGTGGTTTTTGGAGTCCAGCTCTGGGGCCTCCAACACGAGAAGGATGTGCATCTGTTAGAATGAGTTCAGGGGAGGGCCATGAAGATGGTCAGAAGGCTGAAGCTCATCTCCCATGGAGACAGGCTGAGAGAGTTGGGTTTAGTTCAGCCTGGAGAAGAGAAGGCTCTGGAGAGACTTTACAGCAGCTTCAGTGCCTAAAAAGGGGTACAGGAAACCTGGAGAGGGGCTTTGGACAAGGGCCTGAAGGGACAGGACAAGGGGAATGGCTTTAACCTGCCAGAGGGGAGATTTAGGTTAGACATTAGGCAGAAGCTCTTCCCTGTGATGGTGCTGAGGCGCTGGCACAGGGTGCCCAGAGGAGCTGTGGCTGCCCCATCCCTGGCAGTGTTCAAGGCCAGGTTGGACACAGGGGCTTGGAGCAACCTGCTCTAGTGGAAGGTGTCCCTGCCCATGGTAGGGGAGCTGGAACTGGATGAGCTTTAAGGTCCCTTCCAACCCAAACCGGTCTGGGATTCTATGAGTTGGTTCTTTATTTGCATTATTTTGTGTTTGCTGTTGCTAGCAACCCTTGCAGTGCATCTCTTCCAGAGGCACATTGAGCTCTGGCTGTGTTTCCAAACAGGGATGTCCCGCAAGGCAGGCCTGCTCTCCCACCAGGCTGTTTCAGATAATACAGCACAACCTATTTGCCATCCATCAGTGAAGTGCTATAATATGATCTGGATTTATATTGTCAGTTGGTTCGCGTTGTTGAGGACCAAAGTATGTACTGCTACATGAGGAGCTGTAATCACTGATTAAAAAACCATGTAGTGGTCTAAAATACCTGGGTAGAAAATGCAGACTATATTTTATGTTTATATCTAGTAAGTGTACGTACCTATGTGTATTTGTATGTAACACAATGGTCTGTGAAAATACTCTGTGTGAATACAGCTATAAAATATTTAGCAGAAGGTTTGCTGATTGCTTCAGTTCAGACTCTAATTTGTCAGGAAATATCCTATTCATCTGTGATTAGTCTTGTGGTTGTGAATAACCAATAGAAGAATAATAAATGTAATTGTGCAATATAAAGACAAATTAAAACCACACTAATGCAAGAGAGGAAAAAGCTTAGGGAGAGCAAGATAACATTCTGATCACAGAACTTAACTTATTCATGTATTGAACAGAAAGTGCTGCCCTGCCATGTTCAAGTGCTCTTGTTTAAAACAAATCAAACCTCACCCTCCCAGTGCGATACAAAATAATTAAGGCTGTGTTTTTGTGAGCATGGTAACTGCACTATGCTGATCTCGCTGTCTCTCCTTTTAACAGAAACCTGAGCTACAACAAGTTGACGGAGATTGATTCTTCTGCCTTCGCAGAGCTGTCGAACCTGGAGGAAGTGTAAGTATTCTTTCAAATCATTTAAACCTGTGTCTTGCCAGGGCACTTTGTGTGCCAGGAGGAAATGGTATGTGATTGCCTAAGAAAGTGCCTTCCTTTAGTTAACTTGAACGAGCAGATCTGACTTGGTGTAGTGTTTTATTTACTCCACGTTGTACCTGTGCTGGGGGTTTCTAAACTAAAGCAATTAGCAGAACCCAGCTCCCTAGTTGAAACAGCACGGCTGTTATTGGAAATCATTGGAGTTTGCCTCCGTCAGTCTTGTGTAATGTTCAGCTAACACACCTGAACATACACATAAAGCTCCTTGCTGAAAGGATAACCCTGAAGCAAGGCAGAACAGCCTGGATTGTGATACCTGATGCCAACCTAACCCAGATCTCCCAGGAAACAAAGGTGTAGTGTAGTGGATAACAAAGCACTTAACTGTCTCCTCCTCTCTGACATTTGTGCTCCCTTTTGGAACCAGAACAAGTTCTGTTTGAAGCCTGCTAGGTGAGGCTAAAACAACAGAGCTGTCTTCTGCTTTGGTGAGGGAAGAGAAGGAGCTGGTGATGGTCCCTGTGGCTGTGCCAGACCCTCCTTGCTGATAAAGAAACCTTGTTTGGGGAGTTGCAGGATTCCCTGGCCCTTGATCTTTGCTCAGCAGTTACACTTGCAGAGGAGCTGTGCTTGTCTGTGGTTCCTGGAGCTCTGATTTTGGGGTTTGAAAACCGAAAGTGGCTGAAATTGCAAGTGGTGGGTTGAGGTAATGAGCTCGTGTTTGAATGGTGAATCGCTGGCATACTTGAGGTTTGGACTCTGTTTGAAGAGCTACTGATGCCTCATGGGAAACTGAAAAAACATTTCCTTTCTGAAACAATGCTGTGCTCTGTGTATAGCATGCATTTTCTCTTGTCCTCTGTCTGTTTTCATTAAAGTGTTGGCTCTGAGGCTTGTGGAGGGGCCAGATCCTGCTGTTCTTAAATAGGCAAAAGGGTTTGCTATGGCAGGAGTTCTGCCTGACTGATGTCTACAGGATTGGAACATGGGGACCATGTAGCACCTCGCCCCTAGCTTCCCTGTTTACGCTAATAGTAAGGACTTGCTAGGGATCATGAGCAAGTGAGGAGTGACTCCAGTGGTCTGAAATTAGTTCGTCATGTGAGCAGTTAAGGAGGGAAGAGAAAGTGATGCAGGTCAGTGGAACCCTGCCTGTAGGATCTCAACTTGTCTCAACTTTAAACTGTGGAAAGCCTTAAATTACTCTGTGCTTAAAGAAGAGAATTGCAGCCTTGATCCTATGAGACTTTAGAATTATCCTAACATGATTGTGGCTTAGCAATAGCTTTTATTTGTGGAAATGCCTGAAGGCATGTGACTTCAGGGAGCGTGGGGCTGGGAAATGTGTGGGGGTTCTGATTCCTTAGGCAGGGAGCTCCCTGTGCAAAGTGCTGCATGTGTGCAGAGCGGGACAAGCCCTACATGGAGCAGTCAACCACTAAAAGAGGGGTTTGGGATAGGTAAGTGATGCAGCCTTCAAAATAATAGTGCAGATAAGACCTGCTTGCTGTGTCAGGGTTAGGTAGAAGGGAGAGAGCAGAGGAGTGAGTAGGAGGGAAAAGGGAGAAGTCAGAAATGGGAGACTGGGAGGGAGGCAGAGGTCTGGAGCAGAGCCTGGAAGGCAGGCTCTGGAAAGTGTGAGGGAGAAGCTCTTATTAAAAGCCCTATCTACCAATCTTGGTTGCTTTTGAATAACAGCTAAGCCGCAGACCACTGAAGTAAACTGCATTTCACAAAGAGAACCACATCTGTACTGCCTGAGCATCTCCTTTCTGAGAGTGGTTTTTTTTCATTAAGCCCTTTACACACAGTCATGAAATAAGCATCATGCTGTAGCATGTCCTGAGAGCAAGTTGGTGTTTTGCTGTGCGTGCTGTGCTGGGCAAACCAAGTCACCCTCAGGGGAAGACATTGCCCCAAATAATAGATGCATTGATAAGACCTGAAACCTCCCATGATGCTACCAACATGGTGCCTGTAGTTCCTGAGCGTTACAGATAAGGCTCAAAGTTCTCTGTATCTCTGCATGTGAATAATAAGTGTGATACATTTTGAAACCCTTTTGTTTTCCCTTGACTTTAAGAAAATGTCTGCAGACCAGAAGATTTAAACTCCATAGCTTATCTTGGGTGCTCTGGTTTTGCTTAACTGAGATTGTAATAAAGTCACAGCTGTATTTATCCTGCATTTTTCCCTTTCCCTGGGTGGGGTGAAGGCTTGAGAAGCTTTTTCCCCTTTAATGTTTAGGTCTGTGGGATGGAATTCAGTGGTTCAAAGTGATACGAAACCTACATGCTCTGAAATAAGTAGCTTTGTGCTGATGGAGGCTCAGGTGGTAGGGCTGGGGTAGGGCATTACTTCAGGTCACCAGTGCTCCCCCTTAAACCCCTGGGGTCTGTCCATTCCCATCCTTTGGGTGAAAGGGTGGGATGGAGGGTGCTGCTTGGAGGTAGACCCTGGGGTCCTTTCTGGGGCTTCCTCAGGTCGTATGGATCATGGGATCCATGAAAGCAGTGGCTGCACGGCTCTCAGGTTTTCCAAGCTCATGTGTAGCAGAGAGTAGTAGCTGTGCTGAAATTCCTCCCCAAACAGCTCACCTTTTATTTGCTAAAGTGCCTTTCACTGAAGGCTCTGGAGAGCTGTGCTATTTTTGAGCAGGCTCCATTTCAGCTTGACACCAGCCTGGCAACTGGACCATAAATATTTTATACGGGTGGCCCTCCTCCTCTGCCTCAGCATCCAAAGGCAGCAGGTTTGTGTCGTCAAAGGGGAGGGATGGGGAGGAGAAAGGAGGCTGAAAGTTTAAATTTGTTGAGCCTGGCTGTTCTGTTTTGGCCGGGTTTTGACCTCCCCTCCTTTTTGTTCCTTTATATGGGAGAAGGGCAAGATGGGAGGGAAATCAAGGCAAACACGGAGTTTGCTGTTCTCTGTATTGGCACCTGATGCATGTGAATGAGGAGAGAAAATGAGGTGGGAAAACCACTTCTGACCTGACAGGAGTTTGATAGATGAAAATCACACTTATGTCAGAGGAGGGGTTGACCAGTTAGATGCCAGTTGGCATTGGAGTTGCTTAAGCAAAGCTGACCCAGGCTAGGGGAGGGTAAGCCTACCTATCCTTCTCCCATGCTGTTTCAAAAGATGCTCAGTTGGATGCTGATGTAAACATGGCACAGATATAAGGAATATAATGCTCTTTCCAGATAGCTTTGTATCTTTGAAAACTCTTTATCCTTGCCATAGTATGAGCAACAACGAGCAACAAGTGTAGCTCCATGCTGCATTGCAATGTGTCTGGCTTTTTTTTTTTCCCCTTACGTTTTAAGGTATGGGTATTAATGTCAGAGGCAGAGCTGAGCCTGAGGAGAGCTTTTATCCAAGAAGTGCCTGGAACTCCTCATGAAATCAAATCCGTTGCCTGCTCTCGGAGGAGTCAGAAGGAAGCTCTGGGATGGATGTACTGCTGCCCTCTCCCACCTTCCAAAAATCATTTTAAAGGAAAGAAATAAAGCATCACCATAATCTAGGATTGCCCCAACTCATGCTGTGTCTTAGCTGCACTGTGGTCCCCTGCCTGCTCTGGGGATGCTCTGCTTCTCGCACCCAGTGGTGGTCAGAGCAGAAGGGAATGGTTTAAAGGCCGTGTCACGAGACACAGCAAGGCTCTGACTCAAGCAGTCGCTGATCAGTGGTGGCTGGGGTCCTGTGGAGCTGCCGTGTGCTGCCCGGCTCAGCTTTAATCACTTCTGCATGTGGCGGTGGGGAGCAAGATGGCTGAGAAATTAGGTAATTCTCAAGCAGCCAGACAAGCGACTGTTACAGTAATTAATTGACTAATTCACCATACAAACAAGGGCTCTTTAAACCAAGGAAGAGCCGGTCACATGGCGAGGATCTGTTTTCAGTCAGAAAAACACTTCAAACATTAGGCCATTGAAGGGGACATTCTTATACCACAGTTTCCAGCAGCAAGGCTCTGTCTGCAATTGCTGTTAGCCCCAGGGGGGCTGCATGGTGCTCCCTGGCTGGAGTGGGTCACCTGTGCTTGGTGGCATCGCTGTGCACAGTGGGTTTTATGTGTGTGGCAATTTGTGGGGCTGCCCTTGTGGGATTTGCGTGAGGTGGGGAGAAGGACTGAGACCAACCATTCTGCCTGGCCGTGGCACCCTGGCCTGGCATGAAGGGGCAAGTAGAGGCTGCTGTGTGGAGAGAGAGTTAAATTCGTTGTCCTGAGGGATGGCCATGGGTGCAAACAGTCTCCTGTCTCAGGCTTCGCTCTGTGATGACTGTAGAAATTCAAGTTGGAGTGGCATAAGGACTTTCCTCGGTGGCTTTGCTTAAGGAAATGAGTGGAAGGGAGGATAAAAAGCCTTGTTTTTGTGAAGAAGGTCCTGTGGGACCAGTGATGGTGCTTTTCCTTTGTTAAATGGTTGGGTTTGGAGGGTAAGGTGGGACCATCGGGGAGATGGGAACAAACTCCTTGATGCCAAAGCATCAGCATTCCTGGGGAGTCGAGGGGGTTGGATAAGGAAGCGCTGAAGCCATCCCCTGCTCCTGTGTGCTTGGTTTTAGGCTTCTTGCTTCAACAACTAATTTGTGTTTGTTGCAGGCGACTGGACAACAATGAGCTGACTGCCATTCCCTCCCTGGGACCTGCTGCTTCCAGCATCCGATCCCTTCATCTGTAAGTCACTGCTGCTCTTCTGGCTTTGGGTGGTTTATGGGGTAGGTTTAGGTGCCAGTGATGGAGAGTTTTGTGTGTGTCACACCTGCTTCTGCTGACTCTTCAGATTTCATTATCAGGCTCGTGGGCACCTTAATGGAGGAACATGCAGAGTTGTGTTACTTGTGTGAGGTTGGGCTCAGTTGCTGCTGTGCTTATGGTCAATGGTCACATGACATAAGTTATATCAGAAAATTCCCCAGGTTAGTGCACATTGAGTAAAATCACTTTTTTTCTCATCTGCCTTTGAATTTCAACCATTATGTCATACCTGTGCTGTTAAAAGGGTATATAATTTTACCTGTATTGTTGTGGGATTTTTTCACCTGGCCCTGTTCTGAGCTCTTCTTTTAAAGCCATTCACATTTTAATCCTTCAGGGAACTCATTCCAGACCTGTTTTTATGGTCTCTTTCAACTTTTTTTTCCTTCCTTTTGAGAGAGTGATTGGTGATTGTAAGGGCTATATCTGCAGAAGCTTTGAAGTTCCTAACTCTTTAGTAGTTTAGGTGCCCACAAAGCGTTAGACACCTGAGAGCCCTTGTGTATCTGCCACTGAGGTTCTTAAGGATGCTGCAGAAGGGAGTAAAGTCATTATAATATCAAACTACTTATACCTTAAGAGTTTGGATTTCTAGAATTACTTTTGCATGTGTCTGCTTGTAATACACACCGAGAAGGAATTTTACTGAGGTATACATGATACCTCCCAAGTTCCTGGGAAGGGGAAGTGGTTATAGCCAATATGGACTCCAGCAAAGTGCTTGAGCGGTTCAAGTGATGGCTTCCAGTGTGCATGACCTTGCAGTGTCATATTTGCCATGGATTTGCTTCTCCTTGTAGTGGAAGATGCCCATGCCCATACTACCAGGTGATTGGCCTCACATGGTCAAAAGGCTATGATTTACTCTGAGGCACTGAAAGTACATTCCTGTTTCTTAAATGAAGGACAGAATTGGGTGAAACGAACTGGCACTGTTCCTGCTCTTCCATTAGGCAATGTTAAAATATGCAAAGCAGACAAACTCCCTCACTGACTTAATTCAGTTTAAGGATCTTAGCTTCAAACTGGTGCCCATATCTCACTCCTGGCATGAAGTGAGTTGAACTTTTGTTTGAGATACGGCTCCTTTCATCTGGTTCTTGGGTATACAGTGTTCCTGCAGAGCTCGTGAAGAGCTAAAGTGCTCCTCTGCTATCATGAACGCTGGATCTAGCAAGTGTTGTCTCTATTAAATGCATAACTAACCACTTCACCTCCTGGGTGGAGGGGTGGCTTGTGTCTCAGCACTTATCAGACCTGTCAAATAAGTTGTGTGCGGTTGGTGTGAAACCATCCTGTTTGATTCCTGCCTCCTGCAGCTGCCTCTCGCTGCTTGTGTGACCACATGTGAAGCCTGGATGTGTGATCTGGGGGCTGCTGGCTTCAGAGCAGGGTGGTAGCTCCTTCCGAGCAGGGTCCCTTGTGTAAGGCACAATCCCCTGACATGAGAGGCCATCTGCCTGTCACTTGAACTGAGCTCACCAGGCTGTAGCATAACCCAGTGTGTTATGCATCGGGACTCAAAAAGAACTCCGGAACTCTGATTTATGGGTGAAATAGCTAGCACACGGTTTACCATCCAGGATACAGTTTTAGGCCCCCCAAATAGGCTTTTCTTTCTCACGAAGTCTATAAATGATCTGAGTTACACAAGCCCCTGTTGTTATTTTTGCTATTAATTTAGCTATTGGCAAAGGCCCAAATTGCCCGAGCTTTGGGGGTTTTATTCCTGAAATGAAGTAAGCAGTTTGGAAAGGAGGAATAGTGACTGGTGGAAGGCAGTGGATTTACAGGTCCTCTGAAATTTCAGAGTGGGGCAGAAGGAAGGGGAAGGTACAAAGCCAAAGGATAAAAGGACGGTATTCTAAACAGACCTGCTTAGGATCACTTTCCAGAAATCTGTTTTGCTCTCCTCAGCTGCTACACATAAATAACTCTGATAGTGGGATTTGTAATGCTGCTGTCATACCTCTGCAAGAAGGATCTCTTTGTTTAGCTTGTTTCAGAGAATGCCACTTCCCCCCCTTGCATTTCCTTTTAATTTTTATCAGAGGTAAAAATAATCTGAAAGCTGTTTTAAAGTACCTGCTTTAATCAATGCTGCTAACTCGCATTGCAATGATTTGCTGAGGAAGTGAAGCTTTCTCTATCCTTGGGAGTCTTTAAATCAATTGGATGGCTTCTTAAAAGATGGTCCTTCAGTTCAACTCTGGGTTAATGGGCTTGATTCGCAAATCGTTGGGTAAAGTTCTTTGGCCTCGTGTGATGTAAAGAATCAGATAATATGGTCATACTGGTTTCTTCTGGCCTTCCAGTCTGTGAAGTAATAACTGGGGAGGCTGCCAAACCAAACCCAGGGTGAAGACTCCTAATGAAGACTGTGTACTGAGAAACTGGTTTATGTTTAAGTGTATAGTGTTACGGTGTATTCTTGCTGCTAGAGAAAAATAAATACATTTCCTCTTTTTTTTTCTCAGTGTTTAGAAATGTGTGAAGTGTGTTTACCTCACAAACCTCTGAAGTAGGTCTTGTGTATTGCATGTGGTTAAGTATTTCCAAAGGGCTGCGGATGTATTATAAAACCAAGGGTTGTATATTTGTCACTCAAAACAACTCCTTTGAATGAGTTGCTTCATATCCAACTCTTCCTAAGGTAGGGAAGAGACTTTTTCTCCTTTTCCAAGAAGGTTTCTTTTAATGAGCTTGGTGGCTGTTTTGGGGTTTCCCATACCTGTCTCCATCACCTCGAGCTTGACCCCCACATATGTGTGGACCATTGGCCAGTTATGTGTATATGTAAGCATGTGGGAATCTGATGGAGAGACAGTTCTCAAGGTTCTTTACAAATCTTTGGGTGTTTCAGGCTGCAGATGGATGCAGGCATATGTATCAAACATGCTATGCCCTATTATACTGCTGTGAAGTTTAGTTCAGCTTAATTATTCCTTGAAGAGTCAGTTTGTTTCCCTCGCACATTGAAAATACTGCCAAAGTTGTTCATCTCGACAAGAGCAAACATAAGGGACTTGATAAGGCTTTTAATAGAACAGAAGGGAAAAATAATTTTATGTATGGGTTACCAAATAAAGACAAACATTAAATGCAAACATCTGTTAGTGCAAACAAAAGCCAGGAAATTCAGCTGGGAGGGGGAGAGACCGAGTCTGGATTCATTCCGAAATTACATTGGAGTAGCTGAGAGGAGAATCTTGCCTGAAATTCCCACAGCATTTGTAATTTAGTTACAGTTCCTAGACTTGGACACTTGGGAGTTGATGGCAGGATGTTTTCACTGACATGCTCTTGGCTGAGGATTTCCCTTCCCAATGTTCCCTTCTCCTGCAACTTAGTGCGTTAACTCTGTAGGTTCTTGAGGAGACTGCTACCTGATGTGGTGCGGAAGGGGAAGATGGAAGAAACCATTTATTTCCAGTGGAGCTGAGTCTGTATCCAGCCTCCCCAATAACTTGTGTGGACAGTCTCTTAGCCTTGCTAGCATGCCAGGTAAAGAGAAGGACCTGAGCTGCAGGCAGTTCTCTGTGGGCACAAGCTCAGCCCTTGCACTGAGGCTGGTCTGCCACTGCTTCATCTACCTGCATATGGGTCCGTGCATCCTGAGGAGCATTTGGGATGTCTGCATGGGATAACAATGATGGGTCTTTATCCTCTGCCCTGGTTCCAAGGTGACCAGCCTGATGCAGTCAGCAGCCACCAACGCAGGCATGCCAGCACAGGCTGTTCCATTGCTGTAGAGCTCAGTGGAAAGCTTGCTGACCAGACCTCTGAAGGAAGCAGCAAGCATGGTAAACAGAACACACTGCACTGCATCCTTAGCTGGCTGGGAATTAAGGAAGTTAACAGATTAAACACTTAAAAACAACATTAGTTTCTTTCACTCTTAAGTCTTTTAAGCCCCCAACCATTTAGGAACAAAGGGGATAGTGACCCATGGCAGTCAGCTCTATGTTAGCGACAGTCAAAGCTGCTTGCGATGCTTTGGCCCTGTGTTCTTGCTCTCAATAAGCACAAATAACAAGGAAGTCAGAATAGGGATTTTTGACGCAAAAGAGTGTGAAATAGGATTAGCTGATTCACAGAGGATGCAGTGACACTCTTCAGTGTATTTACTGGGGAGAGTGAAATCAATAGGACTACTCTACTGCCAAACTGAGCATAAAAGTCTCCTGAAGAAAATCAATCTTCTTTACAGGCTCATTAATGTGAAGATCAATTCACATTAAACTGTAATTAAACAGAGAGGACTAATGGGAGAAGGGTAAGTGATCTACTGTGCCACAGGCAAAATATATCATGTAAAATTTGAAAACTAAATACATGGAGAATTGGAAAACTGGGAGTGGCAGGGGATGTGCTAAATCTGCTTGAACAGAGTGATGAGCTCAAATGTGGATTGGGGCAGCGTGGTCCTTGTTAGAGGAAGGAGCTCAAAACTGCTGCATCTGTGCTGTTTATGGAGCATACAGCTCAAGCCTGAGCTGGTTTCCACACGAGGTGTGAGCTCACTTCATGTTCCTGACGAGGCCAGAGTATGAACCTCTGTGTAGGCGGTGTTGATAGTTGGGAAGTTTGGGCTTAAATGAAGAATTGAGGTTGGAACTAATACAGCAGTGTAGAGGTAGCCTTGGGAGGCCATTTGTGGCCTGGGATCCTGCTGTGCTAATGCTGTACAAACAAAACAACTGCCTTGATCCCCAAGAGGCTTAGTCTGCAAGTCATCTTTGCTGGAGTTAAGAAAGGATGATCTAACAATTAGAAATAAGGAGAATACTCTGTTAATTCCATCTGGGTCACAGCAAGTGGTTTTGTACTTATAAGCACAAAATCCAGATGACTCAGATGCAGCCGTGTGCGGGGTCTGGTTGAAGTCAGCAGGCTGTGCTTGTGTTCAGGATGTGTCTTGGGCAGCTCAGAAAGCTTCTCTGCCACACGTGCTTCATCATTACTTGCACAAAGGAAACTTTCTCTGGAGTGTGTATATGCAGGTGTAGATCCATCAGTGGGAGCAGATGCACCCCCTGTTCCTGCTTGCATCAGTTCTTATGCAGCGCGATACCTACAGGGACCAATTATCTACTGTTTACTTGGGCAATTCCCCTCAGATGCTGCATTGAGATTTGCTTTCTGAGGGGATTTGGTCCATGCTACAGGCTACGCTACTCTGCTTCTGGTTTTGAACGTGAATATATTGGTGTGGAAAAGTGACTAGAAAGAATGCTGGCAGTCAGGCTGTTCAGTATGCATGCAATGTACAGGCATAAGATATTCTGAAACCCACCTCCTGTTCATTTTGCTCAGAGTTCATAGTAAGGCTCTGGTGAGTAAAGTCTTGCTAGTTTTTGAGGCCAAAGTCTTCAAGAGCCTTTCCCAGTGGAGGAAGTTCTCATTAATCATGTGCTCCCAAGCAACAGAAGAGATGCTGTTTTGACTTCTCTGTTGGAGTTGTTCTAATCATTTGCATGTCTTCTTCAAGCTTTCAGATACAATGTGAGTGCATGGAAATGGCAAAGGACCTGAGGCTATTCCAGGGAAATGAGTAATCCTTCTAGAAAAGCAACAGCAGTAAAGCACATAGCTATCAAACTCAACAGAAGAGCATCAGAAAACAATCTGGGCATGTGCAGAGCAGTGTGGAAATTGGCCAGAGGAAATTGATAGTGAAAGTTGGTGGCAGCTCGTGGAATACCAGTTACTCCTTTACTTTATCATGTATTTACTAGTGAGCATAAGTTTTGTACAGCCTTGGCAGCTGCTTCTGCAAGTAGAGAATTGCTTTGAGCTGGGCTGGGTCTGTTCTGGATCTGTATGCTGCTTAGCATGCCATGCTAGGTTTGTATTTGTTCTGGACGAAGGAGAGGACATAAGGGGTCCTGTGGGATGGAGCACAAGATCAGGAGTTGCAATACTGGAACAGTGGCTTTTTTGTGTCCTCCACGTATTTATTACACTGCAAGACAAAATAAACTCGTGTTTCAATAGGCTTGCTTCCTCAGAAGAGCAGGTATTGCCCCGGGACAGATGGAACTCATGAATGTAAGGCATTTTCTGGTGTGTTTTCCAAGAGCAGGTGCTTTCATGTACAATGCACAAGCTGGTTTCCAAGTTCTGTCCCTCTTGCAGATCAAGCCTAGATTAGTTGTTAGGGTTATTTGCAACCGTGATCTTTTGTTTAAGGTCAATATGGAAAATAGCCTCATATTTGAGCCTTAGAATAGCCCAAACTTGCTACTATTAATATCTGTGATAGATTGACTGTCTCATTTAATGGCATATGGCGAATAAAGCACATGTCTACAAAAGCAGTTCCTTTGTTAGTCTTCACAGGCAGAGCAGATTTCAAACAGAAATAGCTTGCTGAGTTGAAAGTTTTTTTTAGCATATTGGAGTTTCCTGCCTGAAAACTGCTAGTAATGGCAATTTAGTTTGCTCAGGGGTGAGTAAAAGCAGAGTTGCAGCTGCAGTAAAGCAAGTTAAATGATCTCTGGGTAGAATTCTCTATGCATTTTTCTCTCTGAAAGCTTGGATTCAGTTTTGTAACAAAATAGCACAAAGTCAATAAGCTATCAGTATCAGTTCTGCGTCTAGGCTTTCCTCGCTACTGAACTGCTCCGTCCTCATTATCGGTCCTCAAATTATCCTGTTAGTTATATCAGTGGTGCTTGCTTGGAGCATCAGACAGATGCCCAGAGAGGTGTAAGAATGGGGTAGGGGTAGAAGTATGATTTTTTTTTTATTTAAAAGTGTGGTGCCATAAGGCACTTATGAAAATATCTCTTTTTTTTACCCTCAAGTGTCCTGGAAGGTTTGAGAGCAGGCAGTGTCTTTTAGTGCCTCTATATATAACAAGGCTAAAACTATTTCAGCAGAGGTGTTAAAAAACAAATCCTGCCCATGTGTTTCAAAGCCCAGTCAGTAAAACATCAGTTTTGCCATTTACCTTCTGCTCTGTATGATGCTTAGCACTTCCATCATTGCTTCCACTGGCACCATCAGGAATAGCGTACAATTCAGAGTAAAGAAACACCAGTGTAAGCAGTGGTCACTAAAATGTGATCCCGCCATGCCTAGGTTAGGACCTTACTCTCCTAGAAACAGGGAGGTGTGTGAGGGAATACTCTGATTTCTGGTTAGGGTAGATGTTAGAGAGATCAATCATACCTTTAGATGAAGCGATCACTTAAGAGGCCACCCTCCCTTCCAAGTGTGTGCATGACTCTTGCTTGTTAACAGCAATTGCGCGTGAATATTGATTGGGAATAAGTGGTTGGGTGAGTACATGTTCTGCCTGTCAAACCATTTAATGTTCAATTGCACATCCAGGAAAATAGCAACGGCAGCTGGAAAATGGAACAGGAGTGCAGGGGCGTGCGAGTGAAAGGGCAACTAGTTTAGTGGTCAGAGCTGAGCAGAGAAAAGTAAGTTGGGGAGAGGGGAAGAACTGGTGGCAAAAGAAAGAATCTCTAAATGGCTCATTGGTTTAAGACTTAAGCTGTTTGCTCCTCTCCAATCCATACACTGCAGATCACAGGCTGCATGGGAGCAGTTGCTGACCAGAGGGGTGATAAGTGTAAACGACCAGGGAAAGTCATTGGACTTTCTGTCTTCCTTCACATGCCCTGGGGAGAAGGAAAACTTTTTGGTGCTCTTATTGAAGACTGCTTTTATTTTCCCCTCTGGAGAATGCTCTTGAGACAGTTGTCCTCTTTTTCAAAATCAGAGGAACTGAAGTAGTAAATGGTCTTTTTAAAGATGCTTGAAGAACTTACTTGCTAAGTGGTAGTAGATGCTTGCCACTGAGTTAGAAGATCTGCTCTAAGGAAGCTTGAACAGGTAGCAGTTTACACCAGCCTGGCACAGCACAATGGGAATTTTGCTTCAGAACTCCAGTTCTCTGTTCCCTGGGTCTTCTGACGCCGTGTTCTGTAGTTTCCTGAGGCCACCCTTCCTACTTGACATGTTTTATTAATAACAGGATGCTCAGACTTGTGAAGAGCAGCTATTTTCTTTGCGAACTTGACCACTGCTTTTCCACTTCAGAGCTATTCCTTCTTGCAGGCTGAGCAGCCTCAGCTGAGCAGTGAAGTCTGCCCAGAGGCTATCCCTGTTCTGGTGACCTTGCTGACAAGACAGATAAGCCCTTTCAACAAAGCACAAGTATGTGTCATGTTGGAGCAGACTAACCAGCAGCCTGTCTACATCTCTAAAGTGTTAACAGGAGTTTGACTGGCCAGTCAAAAATGTGTTTCTCAGACTGCTGCTTTCAAGAGGCAAGTCTCCTAGCAGCTTCTGCTGCAAGTTCCATGGGACTTTGAGACTTTGGTGGTGTGGAGAGTAGATGTACTCAAGTGCGTTGCCCTTTATTTACCTGCCTTGCCATCACAGTCACAGAGCTGTTGTGTAAATCCACCTGTCTTCATTGTGCTCCTGTCAAAGGTGAGAAAAACCTGTGTCAGATCATGGCTTTCAGACACAGTGCATCCTATCAAGGAGTCTGCTTGCAATTACAGCTTGGGTTAATGTTGCAGCAGAGTCATTACATTTGGTTTGCACTTAAATTGCTTCTCCGCTTGTGTATTTTCTCCTCCTCACTCCTGTGGAGAGACAAAAGCAAAACAAAGCCACCCACAAAACACATGCACTCAGTAGGCTGTGGTGGATCTATTTTACTTTGATCATTTATTACACAAAGAGAAACTAAAATCAGCATCAGGATTTAAGGATAAAAGTGCTTACATGCTTTGTGATCCAGGGCTCTATTGACTTTCAAATGAAAGTGTTTATTAGAAGCACAGAATTTGCCTGCAATGAAAATGAAAAGAGGCTGCTGCTGTCTGTGCTGGGGAATGGGACAGGATAGTTGCACCAGCCCCTGCTCTGGGCCTCTTAGAATGAGCTGGATCTGATTCTTAATGTCTGTTCTTCCTCATCACAAACCTGACTCATCTTTGAGGACAGTGATAAGGATGTTGGGGCACGAGGTAGTAGTCCTGACATGGAGTGACTGCTTGTGCTGAGTGCTATGCAATTGTGGGGCTGGGGAGAGCAGGAACTCATCTGAGCAGCAAACTGGCGGGGGTGAATCAAGGCTCTTTGTTGACTTCACGGCCTGGCTTATGCATTTAATTTGTGAGTAAAAAATTGAGTTTGGCTGGCATGTATCATCATCAGAAGAAAGCCCTTGAGGTAAAAGTGCAAGAGGAAAAGCCTATGGCAGAGCAAGAGAATAACAGACCAAAGATGTAAGATGTAGAAACGCTGACCTGACTGTCATCTGCCAGCAACTGAATGACCCCTTTCAAATACTGATGCAGCTTGGCCTTCGGAGAGGCTCTGCTGAGCCCCACAGCTCCATTCTGACAGTTGGCACAGAGCCACGTGGTTTCCTGCATTCTTGTATGAAAATTGCCATTTACCTTATATGACTCTTCTATCTGTTCTCGTGGGACAGTTCTCTTCCTTCTTGGCAGAGCTCAGCATTCAGCAGGGCATCTCCTGTCCTTTGCAGCCTTTCTCAGTGCTTGCTCCAGACTGAGGTCAGGGAATGTGTGAAGATGGAGAGTGGCAAGAGCAGTGGTTTGGTCTGAGAAGAGGAAGAGAAGGGGGGAAAGCCTAGCATGTCTCAGAGTATCCATAAACTGGCTGTTTCAAAACCAGCACTGATTATACTCCATGACTTAGAGGTTCTCTCCCTCTCTTGTACCAGAGAACTGGCCAAACTGCATTACACATTGGGCAGCCCTTGCTAGAGGTGCCTGCCCCAAGCATAGCAGGTGCCTCGTCCCATTGAGGGATGCACACAGTGACCCTGAGGGTAATTGCTGAGATGTTTTGTGGTAGAGCTGCACACGCAGCGATGAGGTTGTGCTCTGGTATTGAGTTCATAAAAGTTCAGGGGAGCTCCTTAAAGAGGAGATGTGACAGACAATGGAAGATGCTTTGCGCAGGCTTTCTAATGGATCTGTGCCCTTTGTGAATACATCATTTAAAAAGCCTCAGTGGGATACAATCTTAAAACATCTGGTATAACCAGAACAGAGCAGAAGCTCTGGTCCTCTTGGAACCACCCTGCTGCTGATGGGGAAGCTGTGCCCATAACAGAGGCTGTCTTGTCTTCAGGAATCTTAATTTGCTTTGATGTCATAACAGGTTGTGCGATTTTCTGATGAGATAAGACAGCCTCTGTTTTAAAGATGACTAAGTTCTCCTCCTGCCTGTCCTGCATGTTTTGTTCTGTTAATGGAATTGAATGCTGAAGGCTTAGGAAGTTCTGTATTGCAAAAAATATCCAAAATCATATGGTGACAAGTCAGAGAGGCCTGGTGAGAGTAAATGCAGATCAAAGTGAGGGAGAGAGCTTTTAAAAACTACATCGTATGCCTTGGTGCATCTAACACACAGCACAAGGTCATCTAACAAGTCAAGAAATTTACTGCTAGTACAGAAATACCCTAAGAGAGTATGTATCTCACTGGATGTGGCATTTCTGGTTACATCAGAAGAAAGGCTTTCCTTCATTCAGTTCATACTGAACTCAGCAAAAGGTCTTAGTTCGTCAAATCCAAGCTCTTGCTTATGTCCAGCTGCTATGAAAGTCAGCTTCTAAGAAGTATGCATGATCTTTGCCTAACTCTTATCCATGTGACTGCCTTATGAAAGAGCTTTGAGAGTGTGCCTGGCAGAACATCTGCCTGTGATTAGGTACCCAGGGCACGAAGATGCTCTGAGGCAACAGTTGGACTGCACCATGGTCAATGGTTGCAGTCCATTGGTGTGAGAGGCAGATGAGTTTAGTCCTGTGGGTGGCAACAGAGCAGCCTTTAAGAGATAGGGAAAACATAGCCCTTGAGTCACACTGGTCTCTCATGAATAGTCCTGTTGACTGCAGTAGTGTGAATAATTGTTTGCTTGTGGGAATAAGGAGTTCGTAACATAGCCTTTTGCAGTGTCATGGACTTGACTTGCAGGTGGCTGCTGCTCCCAGGTCCAAAGGGATGAATTAGCAATTCTTATCTCCCACATTACTTTCTAACTCTAAACATCAGTGACCTGGAACAGGAGATGTAGTTGCTTCACTCTGAAAGATTGCTTTCAAAAAGGAAAAAAGAAAACAGTTGGTTTTGAAGCTCCTGTCTGTCCCAGCCTGCATATATAGCTGTGGGTGGTTTGCTTCATGCTTGTCCATCCTAAACCAGCAACAGAAGGTGAGACCCTGACCTGAGGAAAGCTCCCTGAAATAGATCTGTTTTGAACCTGATGTACAGCAAATGAGGAAATGTCTGTAGACTTTACCATAGTGCGTGATAGTTAGAATAGCTCTATCAGCCTTTTCTTGCTTTATGCTTAGATATAGAGTCATAGAATAGTTAGGATTGGAAAGGACCTTAAGATCATCCAGTTCCAACCCCCTGCCGTGGGCAGGAACACCTCCCACTAAACCGTGTTACCCAAGGCTCTGTCCAACCTGGCCTTGAACACCGCCAGGAATGGAGCATTCACAACTTCCCTGGGCAGCCCATTCCAGTGCCTCACCACCCTTACAGTAAAGAACTTCTTCCTTACATCCAA